>NQII01000283.1:944293-986790 GCA_002778355.1 Clitarchus hookeri | reverse complement strand
CTATCAATCACATTGTATTGACATTGCCCTCCCCTACCCGGTCACCTTTGCTCATTCCTTTTTTTTTAATGCACCCCACCTGTAATATTGGTTTTTCGTTTGTCATTTGTTTTAATTTTCAACACCTAGGTGATACTAGTGTATTAATTATCTATTTAGTCGCCAGAGAAGAAGTCTATTTAGCCACCATATTGGTTGTCGGCCCAGACCTTACCCCCAATGACATTGAACTTGAAAAATCGAGAAAAATCACAGTCCATACAATTGCCAATTACTAGCTTGTCACATCTAGGCACCATACCGACTAACACTACTGATAAACGACTGACTGCACACAAGACTGACTCCACACAGCACTAACTCCACCCAAAACTGGTTCCTGATGAGACTGACTTAACCCAAGACTGACTCCTGGCGAGACCAGTTCCTTCAAAACTTGCTAGACCAACCAACAAGAACAACCTGCCATATCACCCACCTATACAATCAAATGACGATGGTGGCAAATCTCGAAAAAAAAGTCTCCTAATAAGAGTCTCATCGCTATCTTAGTCCCAGAAAATCTTCGCAGAAAATTCGTAAAATAATTCTACCAGCACCATCCATACCAAAGTGTCATACTAACTTACCAAGCCAACTTACAAGACCAACTGACCAGGCTAACCAACTATTTGCGAAACATTCCTCAATAATGATATCTTGATTTCGTTCGTTCACGATATCGAAATCAGCCGATTTTAAACCACCCGAGTAAGGAATAATACTTAAAAATTTAACTATAGTACTTATATTGCATGCACTCTCACAAATTTTAAAAAACTCTCAAATGCCACCGAATTAATAAGTATTTTAAAGAAACAGAAGGGACCGTATATGAAATTCAACACACATTAATATAAACATAAATTATAATTTATTTACGTACTATATACATTATTTGTTTCTAATTTTTTTGAACACTCTGTCTTTATATTTCTCAGATATTTGCAGATCATGGATAGTAGCAAAACGTCTCATCTGATATAATCTCGCTTCTTCAGTTCATCGATAAATGAAGATATCTCAACAATTCGTGAGAGATCCCTGTGTTTTTACAGGTCAATCAAATATCTAAGTCTATCAAAAAGTTAATTCGGGTCTTCGGGAAATAGGAACATCAAGAGAATCATCATTCTTCTCATCAGATACTTCACTAATACTATCTTCATAGTCATTATAAATATAAAAGTTTAACATTTTGTAATATTTGAAAACAAATTGTTTACTGGCATAATTGTCACCTGTTGGTTGGTATAACTGTCACTAGGCGACGCCACTGTAAAACGGCGCCTGTTTTAGTACAACTGTGTCTCTCTTGCTGTATTATTGGTATAGTGTTGTGAATAAAACGTTTATACTAGAAATCTCAAGTTTTATTACAGAAGAAACCCATAAACCTCAACAGGTTATGGGCCCAGGAAGCTCTGGAACAGAAGAAAACAGCAAAGAAAACGTTATTTTTATTGTCAGAAAAAATAGCGCGCCGGTAACCTCAAAAATTCAAACATCAAGATATTTTGATGTGGAAAATTTGATGGAAATAATTTTCGACAGTGGAAATTCCAAATAAAATGCGCATTGAAAACAAATGGAACCGATATTTCCATACCTAAACCGGAAACTTACCCAATTGAGTGGTTAAAACATGATGGCACGGCAATGTTCATTATAACCTCTTTAATGGATCTCAAGCAAATTACACTAATAGAAAACTGTGAAACTGCTCATGAAATAATGTCTAAACTATAATCAGTATACGAACAAAAGAGTGAATTGAATAAACTGCTGATTCATGACAGGTTTAACCTGTAGAATATGTGTTTAAGTGACACTGTAGCACAACACATCTTGAAGGTAGAAAACCTGGCTCAAAAGCTAAGAGATAGTGGTGAAAATGTCAGCGAATTGGCTATCATTACAAAAATACTAGGAACTTTGCCTGGCAAGTACAGATCGTTGCGTCAAGTATGGATGTCATTCGATCCTAAACAGCAGACCCTCGTTAATTTAACTACACGTTTGTTGGATGAAGAGGCCAGTATTGCATGTGAAAAAGAACACGAAACTGCCCTTCTTGTAGCAAATACAAAACAAAAGAAACACAATGCGAGTGGTAGTAGCTCAAATCAAAACAAAACTTCTAAACATCGTTTTGAATCTTATAATTGTGGGAATCGTGGGCATTTTGCTAAATAATGTCGTGCTCCGAAGAAGGCAACCAGGAAACCATCAAAAGATGAGACAATGTTGGCGTTTAATGTAGAAACCAGCTTGAGTGAAGTTGAAGAAAATACCTGGATTTTGGACAGCGGTGCATCTGCGCACAGAAAAGATTATTTTGAAGAACTTGTGGAGTGCAACCAAAAGTCATTGTCATTAGGAAACAAACTNTGTTGGCGTTTAATGTAGAAACCAGCTTGAGTGAAGTTGAAGAAAATACCTGGATTTTGGACAGCGGTGCATCTGCGAACAGAAAAGATTATTTTGAAGAACTTGTGGAGTGCAACCAAAAGTCATTGTCATTAGGAAACAAACAGTCTGTAGAAGTATGCGGTATTGGAAAAGTTATTATTCGCAGATGGGTTGATGAACAGTGGGAGTACAGCATACTACAAGGAGTTTTGTATGTCCCTAGTTCAAGAAGAAACCGGTTTTCTGAAGGAGTAATCGGTCGATAAGGGTACACTATTATCAAGAAATACCCAAATGCTTTAATATACAAAGTAGTTAAAGTTGTAATGAGTGCAATAATCACAGAAAACAACTTATATAAACTAAAAATTGAAACAGTGGTTCCAGACACTTGTAATGTAGTTCAAAGCAATCAAAGTGACATTAAAAAATTTCACGAGAGACTAGCGCATTTCAACCTTAAACAAATAAAGAATATGAGTGATAATAGCGTTGTCGAAGGATTAAAACTTGATGACAATTAAAGTAATTTTGTTTGCGAAGCATGTGCATATTTAAAACGGTGTCGTTTTCCATTTCACAAATCAGTGCGAGGAGAACTACAGCCAGGTGACTTAGTATATAGCGATGTCTGAGGGCCTATGAGTCACATATCAGTTCAAGGTCTGAGGTATTTTGTATTGTTCAAAGATGCTGCCACAAGTTACAGGCATGTATATTTTATGAGACACAAAAGTGATGTATTGGAATTTTTCAAGAAATATAATGCCATGGTCAGAAACAAGTATACCCACAATGTAAAGGTCCTTCACACAGACAATGGAAGAGAATATATAAACAAAGCTTTCAAGACTATATGGATAAAGAAGGCATAATTCAAGAGTGTACAGCTCCTTACACACCCGAACAAAACGGACGGGCTGAGAGAGAACCACGCACTATTGTGGAGAGTGCTTTCTCTAGGCTGTATGCAAGAGATGTTCCATTGAATTTGTGGGTTGAGGCTGTGAACTGTGCAGTTTATATATTGAACCTCTTCAAGCCAGACTTCTAACATGACACCTTATGAGATCTGGAATGGAATAAAACCTCAGTTGGGTCATGTGAAAGTGTTTGGTAGTGCTGGGTATGTCCATGTTCCTGACCAGTTAAGAACAAAATTAGATAAGAAGAGTGAGAAAATGCTACTAAGAAGGACGAGAATGGTCAGGTCATACGTTATACAGTTCGTCTGTGTGCACGTAGTTTTGGTCAAGTAAAAGGGGTTGACTATCAAGAGATATTCTCTCCAACCACCAGGTATGATTCAATAAGAATTATTCTTTCTATTGCAGCAAAGTATAACTTAGAAATAAAACAATTTGATGTAAAAAACCGCCTTTCTTAATGGTTATCTTGAAGAGGATATATATATATATATATACCAGAAGATGTGCAGGAAAATAGTAATTATATTTTGAATTTAAATAAGTCACTGTATGGATTAAAACGGGTATCTAGGTGTTGGAACAAAAGGTTTAGTGATTTTTTAAAGAAATTTAGTTTCATACAATTTCAGGCTGAAAACTGTTTATATATAGGATTTTATAAAGGTGTTAGAGTATTCTCAATAATTTATGTTGATGATGCACTAGTAGTATCTGATAGTAAACAAGTTATTAAAGATATAATAAATTATTTAAAACAAGAATTTCAAATTATAGAGTTAAATTTAACATATTTTGTTGGCATGGGAATNAAGATATAATAAATTATTTAAAACAAGAATTTCAAATTATAGAGTTAAATTTAACATATTTTGTTGGCATGGGAATTGAGAGATTAAATAATTGAATATGTCAAAGTAATTACATCAAGCAAGAAATTGAAAAGTTTTGTATGCATAATGCAAACCCTATAAGTACTCCAGCAGACAAAAATATTATCACAAACTTACATCTATTTTTTCAAGGAAATTTTCCATACAGAGAAGCTATCGGGTCATTGTTATTTTTGTGTTCCGTTTCTCAAGGCCTGATATTTCATTTGCTGTGATTGTTTTGAGCAGATATGTTAATAACCCTAGTCAACAGCATATAAATACTGTTAAACGCGTANAAGATATAATAAATTATTTAAAACAAGAATTTCAAATTATAGAGTTAAATTTAACATATTTTGTTGGCATGGGAATAGAGACATTAAATAATTGAATATGTCAAAGTAATTACATCAAGCAAGAAATTAAAAAGTTTTCTATGCATAATGCAAACCCTATAAGTACTCCAGCAGACAAAAATATTATCACAAAGAATGTAGATAAAAAAGTTCCAAATTTTCCATACACAGAAGCTATCGGGTCATTGTTATTTTTGTGTTCCGTTTCTCAAGGCCTGATATATCATTTGCTGTGATTGTTTTGAGCAGATATGTTAATAACCCTAGTCAACAGCATATAAATACTGTTAAACGTGTANTTGTTTTGAGCAGATATGTTAATAACCCTAGTCAACAGCATATAAATACTGTTAAACGTGTAATAAGAGATACTTAATTGATACTAAAGATTATTGTATTAAATATGGAGAAAGCAGTGATCTCATAGGATATTCAGTTTCAAACTTTGCAGGGGATTTTGATACCCGTAGATCTACTACAGTTTACATTTTTCAAATTAATGGAGGACCAATCACTTGGTGCAGTCAAAAACAAAAGGCTATTGCTCTCTCAACTACTCAAGCAGAATTTGTAGCTGCCTGTGAAGCGGCAAAAGAAATACTGTGGTTGAAACAATTATTGTCAGAGTTAGGTGAGAATTATAAATGTATTACACTATGTGTTGATAATCAGAGTGCTATTAAACTAATTAACAACCCTGCTTATCATAAGAGAACAAAACATATAGATGTAAAATATAATTTTGTAAGGGAAAAGGTGGAGCTGGGCTTAATAAAAATCGAGTATGTATCAAGCAAAAATCAATTAGCAGACAAGTTAACTAAGGCCTTGCCCACTCAATTTTTTGCATATCTGAGAAATAATTTTTTTGTATTCAAAGTAATTTTTTTTTGAACTAGTAATGTTAAAATTTTTGTGGGAGTATTAAATATAAAAGTTTAACATTTTGTATTGTTTGAAAACAAATTGTTTGGTTGGCATAATTGTCACCTGTTTGATTGATATAACTGTCACTAGGCGACGCCACTGTAAAACAGCGCCTTTTTAGTACAACTGTGTATTTCTTGCTGTATCAATGTTATAGTGTTGTGAATAAAACGTTTATACTAGAAATCTCAAGTTTTATTACAGAATAAACCCATAAACCTCAACAGCCATTATCATCAATGCTGTATTCATGATAGTATTCACCTCCTTTTTCATCCTCACTATCAAGTTTACTTTCCTTTATAAGGGTCGTACAGTTATCATCATTATTTAGAGCCGACAACTGTTAATTTTGAAGTTCGTCGATTTCAGGTGAACGTCTTTCAAGCGTACATTCCACACGTACTGACTCCAACAAACCTCGTAGGTCTCTCATTCCGTCATTAGCATCAACTGTCCCATCATAATCGTCCATGGAATCAGTACCCATCGATGCAGCAGGTAGTATTGACGACATCATTTGCTGGCTCTCAAAAGACGAGTCCTTGCAGTTCTCGATTTAGTTCTTCAATATATTACCTTGCATAAACTGTATGTGCCCATTGTCGTAATGTTTTATTGCGCGAAAAAAACTCTTCGTACAGGCGGATCTCTTATGTGGCTGTGCATTTAGCTTTTGCTGAAGATTTTTCTAAATTAGCAACTCTGTTTTACATGTAATTTTCCAGAATTTGGAGAAGGTGCATCCATAGAGGTAATCTGTACAGTAGACTACGTACATTCATTGGCTTGCGTCATCTTCATTTAAAAAAAACCGAAGTCCTTTCCACAGTGGCAACACATGTTTCTACTTGGCCTAGCTATTGCTTTATGTGTATATCTACTTAAAAGTACATTTAGTCAGTGAGATTTAANTCTTCAATATATTACCTTGCATAAACTGTATGTGCCCATTGTCGTAATGTTTTATTGCGCGAAAAAAACTCTTCGTGCAGGCGGTTCTCTTATGTGGCTGTGCATTTAGCTTTTGCTGAAGATTTTTCTAAATTAGCAACTCTGTTTTACATGTAATTTTCCAGAATTTGGAGAAGGTGCATCCATAGAGGTAATCTGTACAGTAGACTACGTACATTCATTGGCTTGCGTCATCTTCATTAAAAAAAAAACCGAAGTCCTTTCCACAGTGGCAATNTTGCGTCATCTTCATTAAAAAAAAAACCGAAGTCCTTTCCACAGTGGCAATACATGTTTCTACTTGGCCTAGCTATTGCTTTATGTGTATATCTACTTAAAAGTACATTTAGTCAGTGAGATTTAATCATTTTTATGCCTCCAATAAACCAGACATTTTATCTAGTTCCTTGTTCACATAACCCTGCAGTTATATCTTCAACTGTTTCTTCCAGAAAAATTATTCGCTCACCTTGAAACCATAGTCACACTCAAAGCAGACAACTGCCTGTCAGACCAACCCATCACGAGACTGACCCCACACACACCACTAACACCACAATCAGCACCACATAAACGAGAATCAGCACCACAATCAGCGCTACAATCAGCCCCACTTAACAAAAATCATTACCACATGCACCACAATCAGCACCACTCACCACACACACGGCAATCAGCACCGCACTTAGCATCACAATCAGCACCGCCATCAGCACCGCGCTTAGCATCAAACACACAAAAAATAATGACTTCTAACGACACATAATAACCCCTAATGACACATAATGATCCCTTAAGTCACATAATGACCCATAATGACATATTAATGGCCCCTAACAACTTATAACGACCTGTAACTACCCATAATTACCTCTAACGAACCCTACCGACTCAAAATGACCCATGTGTTGGTGACCTTGACATTGACTCCAGTAACCTTTGACCATAAACCCAAAAATTCAAAAAAATCAAAAATGAACTTCAAAATTGCTTTTTAAATAATTTTTAGCAGTTTTTATAATTTTTTTGGAATTTTGTGGGAATTTTTGGGTACAAGGTCAATCATTATTGTGATCTAGGTCAAAGGTCAAGGTCACCAACAAATTTGCATTATGGGTCGTAAGGGGACGTTAGAGATCATTATGGATCACTAGGGGTCGTTAGGTCCCGTTAGGGGCGATTCATGGGTCATTTATGGGTCATTATCAGTCTTAATGGGTAGTTAGAGGTCATTTTTGTTGTGTGCTGTGCTAACTGCGGTGCTAAGTGTGGTCCCTGGTTGTGGTGCTGATTGTGGTGCTAAGTGCTGTGCTGATTACTTTGCTGATTACGGTGCTGATTGTGGTGCTAAGTGCGGTGCTGATTGTTGTGTGTGTTATTGATTGTGGTACACATTGTGTAGATTGTGGTGCATGTGGTGCTGATTTTGCTACTGATTGATTGTTATGCATGTGGTCCTGATTGTGGTGTGTGTCGGGTCAGCCTTGTGAAAGGTCGGTCAGGCAGGCGTCAGTTGTAGTTGACAATTGTATGGACTGTGATTTTTCTCGATTTTTCGGGTTGAATGTCAGTAGAGGAAGGTCAAGACTGACAACCAACATGGTCACTAAATCGACAGCACCTCTGGCCACTGAATCGATAATTATTACACTAGCATCACCTAGGTGTTGAAATTTAAAACAATTGACAAACGACAAAAAACAATATGGCGGGTGGGGTGCATTCGACAGAATGAGCAAAAATTATAGGGTAGAGGAGGGGAATGTTAATACATTCTGATTGATTAGAGGGAGGTCAGTCGTCTGTTGGACATGGTGCTGTAGGAAACCTCCGGAAATGTAAGTTTTTAAAAATTATTTAAAATATTTTTTTTATGAAAAATAATTTATAATAACATTTGTTATATATTGTTTTATATTCTTGGGAAGTTTTTGGAATTTTTTACGAATTTTCGGGTTCGAGGTAAAAGGTTACTGGGTTAAGGTCAAAGGTCAATATCACCTGGATCCGAGATGGCTGTATTAGTCAGTACGTAATATACTCGCTGACTTTAATGAATTTATTAGATTTGTACAATTTTTTCTCGGTTTTTGTTTTCTAGGTCATCCATGGTCACAATTATAGGTCAAGGTCATGGGTCAAGATCAAGGCCACCTGGGTTCAACATGGGGGTTGGGTGATCTCATAACATGGCAGCTGGTCAGTTACAGTCCCTCTTCCTCTCTAAGCCAAAATATTAGAAAATTTAAATTTTTGTAATTTGTTTGCATAAATTTTTAATTTCAAAAATTCTATATACTTTTTTATTTTTTAGCGGTTTTATAATTTGTTGGGATATATTAAAATAATTGTGTAAATTTTTGTATTCAAGGTCACCCAAGGTTACGGTATTTGGGTCAGGGTCAAAGATCAAGGTCACACATTCAACATGGTGGTCGGGTGACGTCACAACATGGCAACCTGTTCTCTCCGGCTCCCCATCCCTTCTGAGCACAAACATTCGACATATTTATTTTATAAGTTTTTAATAAAATCATAAATAAATGTTAAATATTTTTTTTTAAATTTTAAATGTCGAAAGTCACCAGGTCAAGGTCAAAGGTCAAGATCAATGTCACCGACATCTAACATGGCGGAAAATATGGTTGCCGGTGGACCCTGAATGACAGCATGAACAGCTCTGATGCTCCAAGCCAGACACCGATATCTCAAAGTCTCTATTTCCTTATATTGCTATTTTCTTTTTTAACGGCTTATTGAAACATTACTTTCCAAAATCATAACTGCTGAGGTCAGTTAAATTTTTTTTTTATACAGCAGAGCAAATATTCACGAAGAAGAGGGAATTACTCAGAGCCAAATCAATATTATTCTGCCGTGTTTTGTCGCTTCCTTATGCAATAGGAAGGCGAAAAACAATACAATATATATTCCTGAATCCATGCAAAGCCGGCACGAAATAAACTCGTGATTTATGGTTTAAGGAGACTCCCTATTTGTCATACGTGTTTCATTGTAAGTAGATGTGACTATTCTATTTTTTTAAAAATGTATAAAATATTTTAATGTAAACTTTATTCCGAACAGAAATTAAAGTAAATAATTTGTTGCCCTTTCATAAATTTCATTATTGAAACATAATTTCAGCGTTGAAAAATATTAAATAGTAACAATATTTTATCTCTTGCAAAACCCGGTTTTAAATTACAGCGAGAATGCGGTATTTTTTCTGAACAAACTGCTATATAAAACCATATAGTCGCCACTTAAAATTCTGAGGAATCAGAACACACGCGTAGCTTGTTTATGTTATTTTCCATGGCCGTTGCAATGCTCTTATGGCTGGACGTGACCTTGGAGTTTTTAACATTGTTTACTGGGAATTCTCTTTAAGCAGTCCTGGCCGCTATAAAAAATGCCAGACACTCAATTGTACAGGCATTCTTTCATAACTTCTTGCAGGTATAGGAGAAGATCTCCAAGGAAAGTTAAACGTTAAAATNTCAATTGTACAGGCATTCTTTCATAACTTCTTGCAGGTATAGGAGAAGATCTCCAAGGAAAGTTAAACGTTAAAATATTCTGCCGCGACAAACATTATGTGCATTTGGCGATGGTAATAACTGTACAAAACGTATATAGCCACTTTATTTAGNATTCTGCCGCGACAAACATTATGTGCATTTGGCGATGGTAATAACTGTACAAAACGTATATAGCCACTTTATTTAGGCACTAGTTCCCATAAATAATGATTTATAATTATGTACGCTCTCGGCAATGGCTGGCGTTGACCTAAATTAATAAAATGTCAAGTTATGCATCTATTTAAAACAGCGTGGCGCACATACAATATTTTTATCCTGCAGAAGATGCTTGAAGGTCATCCAAAGAAACTCCAAATTCANAACAGCGTGGCGCACATACAATATTTTTATCCTGCAGAAGATGCTTGAAGGTCATCCAAAGAAACTCCAAATTCAATAAACATCTAGATTGCTGCATAATACCGAAAAATTGTTTCGAGAGAAAGAGAGAGAGAGAGAGAGAGAGAGAGAATCTCCAAAATACCGCGTATTAAATAAATTGGATCATTCCTTTGCAAACTAAAGCGGAAGGTAAATGTATAATTAATTCTAGCCATTCTTCTAGGCTTTTAAAACACGGGCATTTGAGCTGGAAATGTATACTCGAGGAAGGTAAAATAGTATAATTAAAGCAAACCCAGTTTTAAAAAGGTGCGGTTCTATATTTACTGTTATATTTTGCCATCGAGTTTTACCAAGCATCTGCGGCTCCTGAGTTATGAAACCGAGAGAATATAGAATAGTCAACTGTTTAGCACACTACGTACAATGTCCTAATACATACATGAGGATAGCTAGGTTATTTTAACTTCGTAAATATGAATGACGCAATATTAAAAGACTAACTTCCAGTTTGCCGATAATTAGCCGGGCCGCATCGTCAGACAAGTGAAGGCGGACGGCGAGAGAGGGTATCAGAGAGAGCCACTGGTGATGGCTATAGTACATAGTTAGGAGCGCGTCTCCCCTCTTCCGAGGTCACTCCATCGATCCCGACCCTTCTGCTAATGAACTTCTGGGCGGCGCTCCTAAACTTTATCAACTGGCGGTTTTAATCGCCACTTTGTGCGGTAAGTATATTCGCAGTCGCGAAAATAAATTACCGCTGCACACGAAAATACCAGCGCGGAACACGCTTTCAGCTTGAACCACGCAATCGTGTATGTAGTTGATCAGGTGCTTAGAAACTGGCGAAACCTGTAGCATTACGGTGTAGGTTATCTACGGTGTCTTTAAAAAGCAACAAATTTGTTTTCAGCTCTTGGCCTTAACATTAGATATTCTGAAATCTTATGGTGTTTTTTCTTATTTAATAAATTCTTGTAATAAGTCATGCAATCTTATTGGAAAGTGTTCGCGTATACACGTATGTGTATTTAAGGTCTATCAACTCTTCTCCAAACTCTTCTACAGAAATTTTAATGCAAATTTTGTGTTTTAAATATGCCTTTTAACTTCGTTGCGACAGCATTCTATATTTCATTGTTTAGTGCTATGTTTCTGTAGCCAATATATTAGTTTGAACTGAACATGGTATTGATGAAGTGACAACCTTATTAATAGAATATAGTGAAATTTTACTAAGAGTAAATAGTAAACGACTTTATTAAAATGAAATTTAAGAAATTACGATTGTTTCCTTAGCCACAATAATGAACTTATTAATTATACTAATGAACTCATCAAATACATTGATTAATAAAATACAGTGAAGTTGTATTTTAACACTACAGATGAAGCAGTTCAATATTTTTTTATGCGAGGAGCTGAAATTCCATGAATGTTTTACAAGTTCACCTTTAGCATAGAAGAATTGCAATACAACGTAATAATTTTACTAACAAACAATTTTATGTAGTTACCGAAGAAATACTTTGAAGCAAAAATTGTCGTTTTCTTTTATACTATGTGATATTTTTTACTTCTCTTTATTTTATCTGTTGGCTTTTCTGGGTTCAACAAACCTAGGCGATGTAATTTTTTTTTTCTCTCTTATGTTTATGCAATGAAGTATAGCATGTGTTCATACATGAGCTGATTTAAAAAAAAAAACCTAATGTTATTAATTAAAAAATGGTTTGCAACTGTTTAAGAAGTTGGTTTACTGATTTCGGAAAAATGTTTATCTGCCGAACAAAGCTGATGTGCTCTTTTGTAGTTGTCATACTATTGGTATGTTTTGTCACAAAATGCGTTTACGATGGAGTTGACTTATTCATATTTGTCACTTTCTGTATAGGCTAATTAATAACTGTAATGTGAGCACTTTTGAAAGCCGTCTAATTTGTAATAATAGTATATAAATATATTTTTTATTTCAGCCATAGATGTTAACTTCCAAGTGCGGTGGAATATACACACTGTGTGTATTGCCTACATGGTAATATTTATTATAAATGGTGGTTGAAGCACAAAAAAAAGGCTGAAAGGAAAAAAATAACTAGGACCTCAAAAGTGCTCACTCTACCGTGAACGGCCTATAATATGTTTACTCAATTGTGTCCAACGGTGATTGAGTATCGTAGTCACTATATACCCTTCATGTAGATTATTAAGTCCATTATAATTTCGAAAAGTATATTAATATTTTCCCACAGTTTACTACTATCCTAACATATCTGACACTTTCGTAATAATATTTATAAACATACATCACATCAAACCATTTCAAAGACATATCTTGTATTCCTTTTTTTTAATTGAACTTGTCAATGACTGTCATCCAAACAGTGCGATACTCAATATGCTGTTACAAGTTTTTATAAGTTATTTCTTACCTTTTGTTTAAAGTACGTTATTCTACATCGTAATAGGCTTATTCGTTAATTATCATGTACGCTGTAAATAACAATAACAGCTGTAATATTTATGTAGTCTACTCGCAGTTTCTTCACATTTTTTAAATTAAACTTTTGAAAATTCGCCCCATGTACGGCGTTTTTGGTTGTTTCCTGAATATGTCATGTGCCACAAGCGTTTTATACTTCTGATAACATAAAATAACCTTATTTTTGTTTAAATTTACGTTTTACTCATATTTTATCCATATATTATATTATTTCATTTCCAATTAATATGAACAAAACTAGAGATGAAATAGGTGTTTCGGTGATGCCTAATAAAAAATAGTTCCAAAGCGGTGAGTTGCCCCTTTGCTGTAACTTTCTAGACTCGGGTAAGCTTAGTTCACATGAAGTGGAGTAATATCCTGGAAGTAGAACTTTGGCAGGGCTTCAGAAAAGTTGCAAGTCATCTAGAATGGACTATATATTTTTAGTCTAAGTAAGTGATATTTATAAATATAAATCAAATCCATATGCCTTATACACACTTCCCTTCTGGTATCCCTGCTCACAATACTGGAAGGTCGGGAGCAAAATAGTTTTGAACAGAACTGTCTTTTGAAGTCTATGGATGCATTGGCATATCATTTACGTTTTAGTCCATCTGGATCTCACTATTCATAAAGCTGATTACGTTAAGACGTCTACAATTCACCTCGTAGCATACAGTGATGACGTAAAGAAAAACATTTTTTTTTAAATCTGTAATTATGCCAAAATCTGCTTCTAATATTTACTTTTAAGCCGTATAATTAGTATGCTGTTTAGGTTCATTAGTACAGCGAAACATGTTTATAATGGCGTCACGAATACCATTCAATATGTTACTATTTAAATCGTGGAAGTAGCTGTACAGAAGAACTTTGTTACAAAACCGGGCTTTGCTAACGTTGCCCCCTCCTCCCAACCCCGCCACCATGCTGTGTCTGAAATTCTGGCCAATGTTTAATTTATATGGGCAGTTTTTTATGTTAAATAAATGTAGGCATTTAAAACAACATTTTTTTAAAATGACATTCAATTAAAGAAGTCGAATCTAATTATTTTGATTACGAATATTCTATACACAGTGTAGTAAAATAAATGTCGATAAAATTTACAGCTTTTAACAAAAACGTTGTAAACATTTTTAAAACCAATAAATGTTAAAATAGCTATAAAATATATTTAATATATATATTTTGGACTATTTCAACACATGTCAACATTTTCATTGCTCTGTCGATGCAGCTGTCCACGTTGAGTAAATTCTCGGAACTGATGACTCACCTGCTATTGGTACAAACCTCTTGGGTTTGTTGGAAGAGGTTTTCAGCGGTTTTCAAAGTGTCAGTTTTACTGCAAGAATGTTTCTGTAGCTCTAGAAATCGTACTTTTGCATAAGTAAAAATGCAACAAGTTTATAAAAAACATTTTGTTCAAGTTCTAACATTTCTATTTTAAGTAAATTTGAATTTCTGTTTACAAAATTGTTTTACCGTGAACCTTTCTTGTGTGTGGTAATTACCAGGACATTGACCGTAATCTGTTTTAAAGATTTCATTGACCTCGTGCCATTGTAATTCCAGAGTTAACTGCCCAGTAAATATGGTTGGATACTTCCAGTTATGGAGATTTATAATGAATTGGCCTCTATACATGGCGAACATTATACCAGGAATCCCGTCACACCTATTACTGAACCGCACATTACGGATTACTCCTGAAGTAATGTTTTTCTCGACGTCGCGTCGAGTAAATGAGTATGGTGTAGCCTGTACGACCTTTCGCTGAAAACTTTTGTCTCTTTTAAGTAACAAAGAAGTTCTCGTTTTGATCTATTACCTTATTCAGACCCAATGTACACAATTGTGCATATTACGCACGTGTAGGTAATTTTTATTATATACTGCACACCGCGAAACTCAATGCCCAATGATCGTACCTATGGGTTAATGATTCACAAACCGTCTTACTGGTCAAAATCATAATTGGTTCATGTAACTGTACTCGAACATACAGACTACAACTCATTGATTGTGGCAACAAAACAAGTGTTCTATCAACTCAAGTACAGCACGCATCATAATTTTTTTTGTTTGAAACACTTGAAACCGTATATTAAAGTTAGTCTGAAAGGGCTACGGTCTTACTGTTAGTGACTTAGTGACAGTATATGCCCGACTTTCTGAGGAATTAAATTGCGAGAATTCAGGCTACATCTACAAGCTGCTACGTATCTCGTGGAAAGTGATACTGATAAAGGTTTAAGGCCTCAGAACAAGGGGAAGAAATATTCAGCTTTGGCTTATAATAAATTTCCTACTGCATGCTAGTAGGCTAATCGAGGGAAATTACATGGCACACAAACCTAAGCCTTTATATAAAAGTGGCACGCATATCCACAATTTACCTGACATTCTAACAAACAATTTCATGCCAAAAGGTGATATTGGAAGTACCTTGTCCCTAAGCCTTGCCTTCCATTCTTAGAATGATTATTGATTATATTACACTAATTGAACACTTTTGAAAGCCTTGATTACTATCTACTTTCCTTCTACTTTGTGTATTCCCGCCATACGTAATATTAAGGTTAAATCTACTCATGTTGGGAACAAAACGAAATTTATTATGGAAGAGTTAGGGATAGGGAAAATTTCCGCCACTATGTGCGCTGGTATTCCAAAGAAGTCACTTTTCAGATGTCAGTAAATTTAAAGCTTCTATTTATTTGTATGTAAAAGTTGGTGTTTGATTCTAATTGTCATATACATACACTTGCCGCAGCGAAATGTTAAGGATTAACTTTATTTCGCAACTACATATTTCATTCACGCCCTACAGTGGTGTTTACAAGAGCAAAGAGTAAAAATTCGTCTCCTTTTGGGATTGAGCGTTCATAAGCAAGCTTATTTCAATGGATAAACAGTAAGTGCAAAATAAATGTAGCTGTCATCAAAAGGAACTTTGTGCATTTCTCTTTTCCTTTAAGGAAACTGCGTAATAAATCCCTACAAATTATATTTTTTACCAATTCACTATTATTTTCGATTCATTTGTCATATTTAAACAAAGTAATTGTGTAAGCCAACGTTCTACTAAATCCAGTTTACAACAGGATATTAAACAACGACATTCTAGTGCGAAGAACAAAGTTAATTCTTTACGCAGGTTATAAAACAATACAAATCGTATGATGTTACACGATTAAAATTATTTTATGAAAAATGCAGTTATCTCATTTACTTTCACACAAAACGGAAAAATCCGATATACATGCGATACCAGCGCACCCTGGAGATGAAAATATTAAGTGGCCGAACTTAACGCATTGAGGTAACCAACCTGTGTAGAACAAATCTTAGTAATGTTAACATTGCTCTGAGCCTGATTGCTTTATTCATGTGCCAACCAATTGAAACCACGGAAGTGTATGGGATGTTAATGCGTTTCTCATATGTCAATTCCTACTCTATAAAATAATATAATGTAACTTCAGTGCCTATAAATTGAAACATTATAGGGCTCCTGGCAGTACAACGTCAAATTTGAGAACTATTTTTTTTATAAATTCGCTGACAGCTTTACTAAGAGCTGGTATGCCGGTGGGTATTTTAGCACGTGTGTAGTTAAAAGGCATTGATTATTTTTTCAAAAGTTGTTTTCAAAAAAGCTCACTTCACCGTAAACATACTTTACTTATTTCGTGAACTTCCACGTTCACGAGGCCGAGTGACGTTTTGAGAAAACAATAATCTTTCATAATGTTTCAAGAACTGTAAATTCGTTCCATTTAACATGTTCAAACTGTTTGAGCACAAATCGTGAGCGTTCGAAGTAGAACCCGAATTCTGGGCAGAACAGACAATCAGGTGGATTATTTATAGCGCAGAAAGAGGCTAATAGTGGAAGAAAATGTTCAGATGTTTACGCAGAATATTGTCGCCTGGTCCGAATTTACGTCTGTTTCGTGAAAAACCACNCATATCCACAATTTACCTGACATTCTAACAAACAATTTCATGCCAAAAGGTGATATTGGAAGTACCTTGTCCCTAAACCTTGCCTTCCATTCTTAGAATTATTATTGATTATATTATACTAATTGAACACTTTTGAAAGCCTTGATTACTATCTACTTTCCTTCTAATTTGTGTATTCCCGCCATACGTAATATTAAGGTTAAATCTACTCATGTTGGGAACAAAACGAAATTTATTATGGAAGAGTTAGGGATAGGGAAAATTTCCGCCACTATGTGCGCTGGTATTCCAAAGAAGTCACTTTTAAGATGTCAGTAAATTTATAGCTTCTATTTATTTGTATGTAAAAGTTGGTTTTTGATTCTAATTGTGATATACATACACTTGCCGCAGCGAAATGTTAAGGATTAACTTTATTTCGTAACTACATATTTTATTCACGCCCTACAGTGGTGTTTACAAGAGCAAAGAGTAAAAATTCGTCTCCTTTTGGGATTGAGCGTTCATAAGCAAGCTTATTTCAATGGATAAATGTTAAGTGCAAAATAAATGTAGCTGTCATCAAAAGGAACTTTGTGCATTTCTCTTTTCCCTTAAGGAAACTGCGTAATAAATCCCTACAAATTAAATTTTTTTACCAATTCACTATTATTTTCGATTCATTTGTCATATTTAAACAAAGTAATTGTGTAAGCCAACGTTCTACTAAATCCAGTTTACAACAGGATATTAAACAACAACATTCTAGTGCGAAGAACAAAGTTAATTCTTTACACAGGTTATAAAACAATACAAATCGTCTGATGTTACACGATTAAAATTACTTTATGAAAAATGCAGTTATCCCATTTACTTACACAAAAAACGGAAAAAATCCGATATACATGCGATACCAGCGCACCCTGGAGATGAAAATATTAAGTTGCCGAACTTAACGCATTGAGGTAACCAACCTGTGTAGAACAAATCTTAGTAATGTTAACATTGCTCTGAGCCTGATTGCTTTATTCATGTGCCAACCAATTGAAACCACGGAAGTGTATGGGATGTTAATGCGTTTCTCATATGTCAATTCCTACTCTATAAAATAATATAATGTAACTTCAGTGCCTATAAATTGAAACATTATAGGGCTCCTGGCAGTACAACGTCAAATTTGAGAACTATTTTTTTTATAAATTCGCTGACAGCTTTACTAAGAGCTGGTATGCCGGTGGGTATTTTAGCACGTGTGTAGTTATGGGCATTGATTATTTTTTCAATAGTTGTTTTCAAAAAAGCTCACTTCACCGTAAACATACTTTACTTATTTCGTGAACTTCCACGTTCACGAGGCCGAGTGACTTTTTGAGAAAACAATAATCTTTCATAATGTTTCAAGAACTGTAAATTCGTTCCATTTAACATGTTCAAACTGTTTGAGCACAAATCGTGAGCGTTCGAAGTAGTAACCGAATTCTGGGCAGAACAGACCATCAGGTGGATTATTTATAGCGCAGAAAGAGGCTAATAGGGGAAGAAAATGTTCAGATGTTTACGCAGAATATTGTCGCCTGGTCCGAATTTACGTCTGTTTCGTGAAAAACCACCGTTTCCGCGTATCTTCATTAATTTCTCAAGACTTTGCGAAGGGCCGGATTTACCAGAGTGCCAACCCATTCAAGCCGGAGTTTGCCTCGTTTGTCCTCACACTCTTCCTGAGTGTGGAGTTCACAACTTGGACTGTTCCAGGCCGGAACGTCTGCTAGTCTCTCTTCGACTTCCGCCGGAATGGCAGGGTAAAGTTTCCCTTTCCTCCGGTTATTCATGAGTCCACCCACTACCTTACCTCACACGACCAGTGACCGCCCCGTGCCAACCTCCCTCTATAGTACAAGCAGGGATCACTGTTCCAGACCAGTGACATTTATCTGGAAACCAGTGGGAAAACTGCTCNCTCCCTCTATAGTACAAGCAGGGATCACTGTTCCAGACCAGTGACATTTATCTGGAAACCAGTGGGAAAACTGCTCCACTCAAATAACTTCAGTTGTATAGATTGCTTCAGTGACTGAAATTTACTGAAATAACAGTGATTTCTTGTAGCGTATAGTCTGTTATATAAATTGATCAGTATAATGAATCTCGGTACATTAAACTAGTAACTTATTAACTGAATTTTCACTGAGAAGAGTTGAAGGCCTAGAAAAGAACTAGGTAGGTAGTTTTGAGATAATAGAAGATAAGTAAACATAAATTTCACTATTTTTTTTTTCTTCAAAAAACCGAGATGTTAAACATATAATATACGTGAGATAATAACGTTCCTGTGTTGAAGGAAAATGTATTTCAAAATATAATAAACTGTTCCAATACATTTTAATCGGAGTAGCTACATGTTTATTTCTCAAAAAAAAAAAAAAAACGTTTCTTAATAGTTATGTTATTAACAGATTTATTTATCAATAATTCATATATAAAATGTGTAGTGATTTAAATCATTTTAGTTATGTGGAAAGTAAAGTTTTTAAAATTATTTGTAACATGTGTTACGTAAAACCGAATTTTTACTTTTCATGTTAAATAAACTCAAGTTTCAACTATTAAAATTATTGTTTCCCCCTACTACCACAAAATAATATCACAAACATACATTTCAACTAAAAAAATTTAGAAAAATCAAGAAAGTCGTTATATGTATATTTTATAGGTAAATTCTGTCTCTTTATAACTCAGGCATCTGTTACGCACCTCACTCATTGTAGAATAACATGTCGAGCGGGTGAAAATACTGTTTCTTGAAATTCTTCACTTCACGAGATTTAGTGCAGTAATTCGAAGGTACGAATTAAGAATTACTTCAGAAGGGAAAGTAAGAGGAATATCACTTTTTGTAAGGCGAACTTAAACATTATTAATCCATTATGTTTTCTAGACTGAGCGAATTTTCCTTAGCGTGTGAGCATTGAAATAATATGTCTTGTGAAATAGCGAAATTGTTTTTGTGCATGTTTAGGACACAATCTTTTGAAAAGCCTCCTGAAATCGAAAATATTTCTTGAATAATCTCATGCACAATAAATTCCTTGAAGTTTGTCTGTACATATGCAACTTGCTTGGCAGATGCACTCTCCGATGTTAACATTTCTTCTTATTTGTAAGTCACAGTGCAGAGCGTTATGCTCTGGTTTATAGTACTACATTTATTTTTATTAATCATTTGCCCTTTTAGTACTTGAGTCAAACTATACTACATGTTTTTATTATTATTTTATGTTCTGATAGCTGGGTCTACCATACTGTATGTAAATACAAGAAACAGAATTTTTTACTGTGCTGTTTACAAAAAATAATTGAAATGTTTCTTTCTGTAACAGTGCTGTCTTTCGTATTTCATATTATGGCTACCTTTACAAATTTCTAAGATGTGAGATGCCTCTTGAAATATACCTGGAGATAGGGTGATTACGTGTCGATACCTAGCCATAATTTACAACTATATACGAGCATATGCGCGAACAATTTGTTGGAGAGGAACTAGGCAGACACAATATCTATCTTCTTCATCCCAGCAAACAAAAGACACGGGTAGCTCTCCCAGTCTGCAACTGCGACTTTGTTCTGTGCACCTATCAATGTCGTATATATATTTTTTTTTCTTTNGGGTAGCTCTCCCAGTCTGCAACTGCGACTTTGTTCTGTGCACCTATCAATGTCGTATATATATTTTTTTTTCTTTCGCGATTAGAGCGTAACTCATTCTCGTCGATAAAATAACACTTACCCGGTTCCTTTACTGAACCATTCAGTTTAAGTGACAGAAATCACTATTTCTTATTTCCAGTGCATATGAACTCTTGGTCATGTCACACGAAACGTAAGCTACTACTCCAAATATAGCCTATGTCAAAGATACAGTTGGTAGGACTAGTTTCAATTTAACATTTTTAGACGCACGCTTTATCATCATTGCAGTAGTAAGAATGTACAGTTTTCAATAGTTATTTTACCCAGTTATTGTTAACATATATTTTATCTGTTTTATGTAATTATAAGTAATTAAACTTATTCAAAGAAGGGGATATATACACATAAAGTGCTATTGTATTCTCCCACATATATAAATCTGGAACGAATATAAACAGCTATTACGAGGTCAAATATTTGTCAACCTTAAAACTACGAAATTTGGTCACAACGGCCACTTACTGCGCGAAATACTGATTTTTAATTATTTAATAGAGGACCAAAATCACTTTCTTAATGCGCATTACAAATCAGTTCAGTAATACGCACCATATTGCAGTCGGCCATTTTACTCGAACTCTGTGAATCAAAGGAAACGAATGGTTTTGTATGCAATAAGAATACTTAGACAGTGGTGAAGGCTCACCTGCTACGAGTTTCCTCGCTTTGCCCTGAATGCCGTGGTGCACTTCTGCCACCAGTCACGCGTGAATGTCTACCCGGTTGTTCTGTAGCTGGACCTGACTAAGGTTTATTCTACTCAGGTTGGGAAACTCAATGCTTTTAGTATGGCAATTAAAATTTTTCGCCACTAGGTAAGCGCTAGTGTCGCGCCTCTGCTAGAGTTTTTTTTTCAATTTTCTAAGTTAAAAAAGAAATTAATTTGCAATAATCATAAATCAAATATAAAATAACTACCTAACTAAGTGAAATATTTCTCTTTCATTATTCAGGTAGCTTGAAAATTTTTATTAAAGGTGACCTCTTTGGAACACTAGCGCTTACCTAGCGGCGGAAACTTTCCCTATCCTAAACACTCCCATAAGAAAACTCGTTTAGTTCCTAACCTGAGTAGAACGAACCTTAACCTGACATCTCCTCTCAGCAGCGTGGCCCTGATTGCGGGTATTTTGTACGCTAACGACCCAGTGCTACCACGCCCTGGCGGCCAGTACGGTTATTTTCATTTTGTTTTATACACACCAGAGTGTGAATTAATTAAGTACTACAATATTTTTCTTTATAGAAGTTTGACACATTCATTTGAAGTGGCGCGTGGTTTTTGCGTTCAGTAAAATATTTTGTACGTTTGCCAAATAATTTCTTTAGAAACTAATGATGTACGAAGACCTTATATTTACTTAATTTGCTGTAAAAAATAGCAAAAAATCATGGGTGTTAAATCATGACAACGTGCTTACTCACTACTTGCTCGTTGGGAATCTGTTAATGACTTCCACTAACATGATTGTTGTCCCTCGCTCCATTACTCACCCGACTTAGCTTCCCGCGAAAAGATTTTGTTCCCGAAAATGAAAATGAGGCTGAGGAGAAAAAAAGAAATATTTGATGCTTTAAATGATGTTAATAGGATAACGTAAGAAAGACTGCGGAAAGCACATAAAATTTCTTCGACTGATGTTTACAAGCATTCAGAATCGCGCGAGAACCGGGCAATGAAGAAGAAAACTAATCAATTTGGAAATTAAGTATACAGTATGCTGTAAATAAACCCCGGGAACTGTTGTCATACACGTTATGTACATAATGAACAATAGGAACTAAGCTGCTCTTTCAGGAGAATTTAGTTAACCACGAATCCACTATTGTTGAACACTTCTGGAAACACTGTCTGTGCTAGTTATCGCTGTTGTCAGAAAACTAGGAGTTTGTAGTGCATTTGTTTGATTTAGACTTGCTAGGCATTTAACTAGACATCTGCTCCATATGATTAGACCTAAGTGGTGAAATACTTTAATGAGCAAACTTGGACCTTAATTCATTTTTTAAATTCTTCAAATTAGATCCTATACGCAGGTGTATACACAATTGCCTTTTACATGTGCTCAGCAAACACGAATTATTTTTCCTACATCGGTAGTGTGCGATGTCTCGCAGAGCTTTGTTTGAAGTCAGACTGTTTATGAGGAAAGGTTTCCTTTTCTCAACTTGCNGATCCTATACGCAGGTGTATACACAATTGCCTTTTACATGTGCTCAGCAAACACGAATTATTTTTCCTACATCGGTACTGTGCGATGTCTCGCAGAGCTTTGTTTTGAAGTCAGACTGTTTATGAGGAAAGGTTTCCTTTTCTCAACTTGCAGGTGTGTATTTACTTACATTCGCACATGCAAGTATACACATGTGTTCATGAGGCGTCAATTGCTTAGTAATTGTCTTTGTAAAAACATAATTAGCAACATTATTAGTTTATAAAGAAGTTAATGAAGTCCATTTACTTCAACGAATAAAGTAAATACTACGGGTAACAGTGTTTTCATATCTAGGTTGAAAGTGCTATACACTGAGAAAAAGTCCAACAGAATATTTGTTTGTATAGAGCCAAAAATATATTTATTTGCCCCAACTAAATATTTTGTTCAGTAAACTAAACATGAAAAGCAGCAAAATTAATTTTGTTCGTCTAACTAAATACATCTTTGAATAAACAAACCCTGTGTGTTGGGCCAAAAAAATATACTGTCAACAGAATATATTGTTGAATCAACTATATATATTTGTTTGGCCACTAATTTGATTTCCTTCGTTTGAAAATACAGCTTGGGTGTTTATTTGTGTTTTTTTGTAGCAGGTGGGATTATAATAGTGTTTGTTACTGACTTTATTACTACTTAATGATGTCATTAACATCGTAGTATGAAAAACAAGTTCAACAGGAAACTTAAAAGTAAAGCTGTTATACTTTAAATATTTATTTGCACACGTTGTCCTATATTTGAAATTATTAGCTAAGTTTACTAGTAGGTTCTAATACCCGTCGGACTTCCAATTTTCTTTATGTTAACCTAAATTATTTAATGGACGTAAAGTCAAACAAACCTTTGGTTGCACCAACCAAATCCTTGTTTCGTGCAACCAAACAAGAACAAAAAAATTATTTGGTTACAACAACAAAATACTTAATTGCTCCTGTGTAAAAAATGTATTAGTTTGCGCCAAAAAATATTTGTTTGGTTGAGATCGCGTGTTGTAACGAACAGCTACTTTGCGACTCTCTCCTGAGTGAGAGCGAAGAACCTTGTACAAGTCGCCGGTAAGTGGCGATTTCGGAAGGGCTTTGTGCATTTCCAGGCGACGTCAATGGGTCCCATTACAACTCGAGTTCAGTGAGTGGCGGGACTAATTCCAGAGGGTCAAAGGCACTGGCTGAGTGCGTGTGGCGACTGCTTCGTCTACTTTAGTGGCGCCAGCAGAGCAGAGTACACCGTCATATCACGTCGTCATTTCCTATAACACATATCGAGTCATCTTGGAACAATGACAAGCTGTCTTCATGNTACACCGTCATATCACGTCGTCATTTCCTATAACACATATCGAGTCATCTTGGAACAATGACAAGCTGTCTTCATGACGATAATTTAATATTCAGGCACTTGTGGACAATGCTGATAATGTCTGCCAATTACTTGCATTCAAAGAGGTGAAGTGCGTGCTAGGTGTCTACAAGCCAGAGCAACTTCACAAGGAAGGGGATAGTTTTACTAACGAATGGGATCAATTTGGTATTCCACGTGTGGTGTACACGGTGAAGGGCATTCAAGCATCTTAACTATAGTGTACAATTTTAGCGTATTTCATCATTATTTTCGGGTGACTAGAAACAATAATCGGAAAAAAGCGTGATGATAGGGACAAATGACTTGTAAAAAAAGGGTGATTTTAGATAATTATATTTTTTCGTGCAAATCTCAAAATTCAACAAATTTAATACGTTTGAATGAAACTGAAAATAATTTACCACGTTATTAAATTGTACTAAATAATTTTTGTTGAAATTTTGATATGACCTTTATCCTATTTAAGTATCAGTTTTTGAGATAAATTTTTAAGTCAAAACAGCAGTTGAACCAAGTGCCTAGTATTAAAAGTAAAAAGAAAGTGCAACCTGTCACCACTGTATTTTAGTTAACACCAACAGAAATAAAAAACTTAATGGAAATATAACTTTTAAAAATTTTGACGAACCAAAACTTTTAGTCAGATTTCTCATATTTACGCTAAAAAAAATAAGTCAATAAATTGCCGATATGACTAATGAGCCTACTTTACTCTACAAGGCTGCAAATAATGATGANTAAAAAAAATAAGTCAATAAATTGCCGATATGACTAATGAGCCTACTTTACTCTACAAGGCTGCAAATAATGATGATGAAGATCTTAAAAGCATAGAAGGTAGGTAGACTTTCACGTCTTGATGACAGAGATATTATTAGAGATGGATCCAGAAGCATATGCATCACTAGTGAGACAATTACAAATACACACGTCCTTTACGGAACTTCAACTCAGAAACCCTCGTATCCTAAACTGGTATGCAACCAACTGTATTACGGAGGAAGGATTAGGAGCATCAGCTTAGGTTGTAACAAGTATAATGTTTTGGTATACACTATTTATTAACGTGAAATATTTACAGGGTCGTTGTCTTGAAATTAAGTGTCTGAGCCACTTAAATCATTTAAGTTTACATGGCCAACTGTAACACTATTTATGTGCAAATTTTGGTAGTAATTGATTTATTGTTTCCGGTTATATGGCATAAAAGTTTCATCTTCATACAAAAAAGGCGATCAAAAATGTTATCTGTATAGGCATATTTGATACTTATAAAGGATACTGTCGACANATCTTCATACAAAAAAGGCGATCAAAAATGTTATCTGTATAGGCATATTTGATACTTATAAAGGATACTGTCGACATACAAAGTTTGTTTGAATTTAGTTAAAATGTTTGATTGATATAACATACTAATCTAAATTAATTACATTACAGCCANTACAAAGTTTGTTTGAATTTAGTTAAAATGTTTGATTGATATAACATACTAATCTAAATTAATTACATTACAGCCATTAAAAAAACCTTACCTACTTAACAGTATATTACATGGCATACTGCGACATTACTCATGTGCAAAATTTGGTGGCAATCGCTAGATTTGTTCCCGAGATATAGCATAAAATCTCTATTTGCTCATATGGTTCTATCTTCATAAACGACGGAAAAAAGGGATAATTATTGGTACAGTGGTAGTTCATCGCAGGTAGTGCTAGTATATAAAGTTATATTCAAATTATTTGGGACATATTGCATACTAACCTAAAATACATATGTAGGTACATGGCTNTAGTATATAAAGTTATATTCAAATTATTTGGGACATATTGCATACTAACCTAAAATACATATGTAGGTACATGGCTTTTATGTTGAAAATCAGTGACTACTCTCTTTAGTCATATGAATATAAATAGGCTAAAAATGTATAACTTCACGCCTTAATTTGGTGGTGGTCAGTAAACTATTTGTCTGAAATAAGACATAGAAGCTTAATTTTCCAGGTGGCGCTAACTTACAAAAAGGTGGACAAAGAGTTTATATATATATATATTAGCTAACTTGTTTTCATAGCTACTGCATGCATTTAAACCATTCGCGGTTACTTCAAACTTTTCATAAGCACTGCCTAAATCTACTTCCAGTGTATCCCTCCACCTTAAGCAAACAAAGTTTAACCGTTCTAGAGTTGTACACCAAAGGGTCAGCTCATCGCAATCGTTCGCACTCAGTGTGGTAATATTTTGCATAGGAACTATTTCTTACTAGTCATTGCCAACACACCTATTTTCTCTCTAGTTTTGTACGTATTAATTGTAATTGAAGTATTATGATGTGTTAATGAAATATAAGGAAAACGCAAATGTAACCAAATATAAGATACTTTTGTATTAAGATAAGTATAAAATGCTTGCGATGCACGATATATTAAGGAAGCAACTAAGTACGTTATACATCGGGTAATTTTTTGTTGTTTCCTACTAAAATTTAGTTTCACGAGCGTTTTATAATTGTGTTAAAATTAAAGTAATTTGTTTTTGGATAAATTAAAATATAATTTACACTTTAAGTATTGATAATATTATAATAGTTCATTTATGATTAATATGAACTAAAACAGTGAGAACATTTGTACGTTGGTAATGTCTAGTAAGAAATAGTTCCTATGCGAAATATTATTACACTGAGTGCGTACGAATGCGGTGCGTTGCTCCTTTGGTGTAATTTTCTAGTCTAGGATAAGCTTTGTTTGCCTGAGGTGGAGGAATATCCTGGTATTATAAATTTAGCAGGGCTTCAGAAAAGTTGCAAGTAACCGAAAATGGACTATGCTTTTTTTTTACTAGTCAATGAGTTGTCCAGGGCGTGTAAAATCTACTGTGCTCGAATCAGGTAGGGAACACTAGAATATACCGGCTTGATTTCTCGCCTTCCAACGAAAGAATGTGCCAAATGCACGCACTCGTGCGATGTTATTCNAGGAAAGAATGTGCCAAATGCACGCACTCGTGCGATGTTATTCAAGCACTGGAAAAGAAACACGTATCTTACACGCTGATCACGAAAAATCCCTGCGACGAACATTCCGATCGGTAAGCAACGCCTGTTCTCNGAAACACGTATCTTACACGCTGATCACGAAAAATCCCTGCGACGAACATTCCGATCGGTAAGCAACGCCTGTTCTCTCAGAGAGAAAAAAAAATAACCCCGGTGGCTTTGCCGAGCAAACGTCGACGTAAACAACGTTAAACAGTCTTGTATTTGCCAAGAGGGTCGTTTCAAACTGTTTAGCCGTGGCGGTGAATACATTTTAGCGTTGGGATGATAAATTTGCGACCAAACCTTTTGTAATCTGACCTCGTTTTAAACAGCGTGGCATTCNACATTTTAGCGTTGGGATGATAAATTTGCGACCAAACCCTTTGTAATCTGACCTCGTTTTAAACAGCGTGGCATTCAGACACGAAGCCGGACAGCTACACTCGACAAAAGGACGAGGAGACTAAACTGCTGAAACACTGCAGTTGGCAACGGGACGGCAAAGGCCTCCTAGAATTCTTACTTTGTTGAAATCAAACCTTTTTTATAACGAAAAAGAATGGATTAGTAAATTTTGCAAAGAATTTTCTCACTCATTCAGCAATTATTTANAAACCTTTTTTATAACGAAAAAGAATGGATTAGTAAATTTTGCAAAGAATTTTCTCACTCATTCAGCAATTATTTATATAAATATTTTGAAAAAAATTTTTATGAAGCTTTTCAAATGAAGCTTTTTTCAAATCCTTCAACAGTTCGGAATATAAATTTACATAGGTGTAGAAGGAGTGCTTGCCCAACATAGTTTTCCTTGATTTACGACACAACATGTCTGAAATTCTGTGGGCTTTTAGATGGCCTCCATTCTTGGCCGATAATAAATTTTATTTATTTAATACAATACGTATATATGTTACACACATCAACAAAATAACATAACTGATTATTTGTATAACATAAATTAATATAAAGTGAATTGCTAACATAGAGCTCTAATTAAATTTCGTAGTGTTCATTATGAAAGATAGCGGCATTTCCTCGCAGTCGGTTCGTATTATTCAAGAATCTGTGTGCGGGACTTAAAATGTTGCATTGTGGCTTTAGGTCTATATATTTCGTGAAAACATAGAGTTAGCAAATATTACAGACATGAACATCTTCTACGTAGAGATTTATTTTATGTTCGGTTAAAATGCTGTTCATATATACACGTCAACAACGCCCTGGCATATTGGTTTTTTCGCTACACACAAATAATTCATTACAATGCTTCTTCCGGGAAAGAACAGNTCTAGGTACGGATCTCAGACGGGGTCTCATTTTTTGTATATTTACTGAAACTGTTCGTAAAGTAAAACAAATCTTTTGTTGCATCAACAAAAAAATTCCAGTATGGTGGTAACTAAAAAGAAAAAAATAATAATTTGTTTTCAACAACAAAATATTTAAATTTCCCTATAAAACAGTTACTTTTGTTGGGCTAAACAAACTTTGTTTAATTCAATAAAACTTTTATCCTCAGTGTAGGCTGCATCTAAAGTACCAAATCAGATATTACTGCGCTGTGTTAGAAGAGCTATAGGCAGTTCACTGTAAACGGAGCACTTTTGAAACAAACATTTGAAAATTTCCACTGTCCTTAACCGCATATATTTTAAGGCACATTGACTAGTACCTAAGCACCGAGTCAAGTTGGTAGTGACTGAGAGAAAGTAGTTCGCCGTCTTAAAGTTACGTAAACATTTGTGAATCCCTAAATCATGTATTTTTCTTTGTGTTTTTTTTTTATGCAAACACGTGTAATATTTAACAAATTTGTTAAATATTTTCTTTTTTAGTAATTGCACAGTNCTGTTTTTTTTTTATGCAAACACGTGTAATATTTAACAAATTTGTTAAATATTTTCTTTTTTAGTAATTGCACAGTTTGACTTGACCGATACATGAATAAAGTGATCAGGCCCATGTAAATGCTAATTTTACATATTATGGAAGAATACTCAACATCTGTAGATCTTAACGCTCTTGCCTGGTTGAGAATTTGGTATAGGGAAATATATTTTAATGAAATTCAGCTTTTTGGCGTTCCTGTTAAAGATAGATATATACCACCAGAAACTTTTTTGAGCAGTAAAAAACGTGCTTCTTTGCTTTCGAAGACTTTTGTAACCTTAATATATAGCCTGTTTCCAGGAAAGAACAGAGAAGTTAAAAATTTATTNCTTTGCTTTCGAAGACTTTTGTAACCTTAATATATAGCCTGTTTCCAGGAAAGAACAGAGAAGTTAAAAATTTATTTAAAAATTACTGAAAAATTTATTTGTTGTATTTCCCTCGATACAGAGTAACTCTCATAGTAAAGAGTGTGACTCCATATTTTTATGTTTATATCTTCAAAATAAGCTTCAAAAAACCGAATTTAATTATAAATATTTTCCCTATACCGAATTCTTAACCAAGCAACACGAGGATTAGGCCTCACGATCTTGGATTTTTTATTTTCGGCTACTACCCGCAAACGTGGATCGTGGATGGATTTTTTTCGGATGACAAGACATAGCGTATAACTTAATGCGTTTTCTGAAATCTGTTATATTCGAATTCCGTAGCTATTATCACCTTTGTAGTCACTCCCAAAAAACAAATTATTTTACCTCGGCTGTTAGAAGTTATAAATCATCATATTCAAAGAAGCTGTAACAGTTCAAGAATATTAAATAAATAATTGCTACAGGCGGTCGCTCTTTGAGCGTGCGAGGCACGGGTGATTTATTGACACGCTCGCTATCAGTTATAACCGGAGACGCAGCGGCTTTTCACAAAGCAATGTTTAAAAGTGTTCATGTTATGCCAATCAGGGTGCGTGCCGCTCCCGACATTGGGCATCGGGTGTCTTTGAGGCATCTTAAGAATGCTCTATATTACTGACCTTGTTTCTCTCAGCTAGACTCGGGGTGCGGCGAACCTTCCCGGTCAAGGCCAGTGGATGTATAAAGTGCGTCGAGTCTCTGAGCCGGCAGTTGTTGAATGGATGAGTTTCAGCGATAGACGACTAGCGAAAAGAGAAGCGTACGGCAAGAGAAGTGACCAGCGGGAGAAAAATCTGCGACTGCGAACATCAGAGCAGTGAAGAGTACAACTGCAGGTTGGACTATTGGATTGGATGCGTGAGAGAAATACATTGCAAATGATGTCAACAGATAGACTGTACGTGTGATAATGATGAGTATGAGTTAATTGGCAATTACCAAACAGAGACATAAACAAGGACGTTAATTAGAGTTCAAATATACATTAAATATAGTGCACTCACTGTGAAATAAAAAGAGTAATATTACGTAGATATAATTTAATGCTGTAAATAAAAGCTGTGTGAATAAATTAAAAATCAAATTTAGTTCTTTAATTATTGTAAAGATCTCCATCCCTCACGAATTCAGACAAGCCCCTTAGGCGTAATGAAACAGTACTATTCATGCTTTGTCGTGCCAAAAATCCTAAAATCGATGTTGTAGCGAAAAATCTGTTAAAATAATTCGACAGGGACTGACCCATTTTAAGCAGGACTTTAAAAAGTGCTCAGACTACCGTGAACACCTGACGAGCGGATACCAACTCCTTGATCGGTGAATCAGGTCTGCGGCGGCGGGCATCGCGTCAGAAGTCGTGACGTCAGCAGACTTGCGCGCGCACCCGCCCGTGATGAGCACGCATCACAACTGAGGGACTGCAATCACCAACTTTGATTAGTTCGTCGCAGTAAACCGCCCGTCATCGGATTACGCCGCGTGTGGCCGTAATCACCTCGCCGCCTCGTTCCGCCCACATGACTTCGCGCGCTCACTGCGGCCGAAACTTTCGACTTCCCGACACCTGTGTGCATCGCGAAACCGTTCGGTTGACCAATCACTCTATGAAATTGTTTGCCAATTTACCGCGTCAGCGCACGTACGTTATGCCAAAGCAGAAATGGTAGAGAGTCCCACCGCCCCCTTGCACCCTCCGTTATACATGCACTCTAGTTTTGCTATTCTCTGTTCGCGTTTAATTAAGCGCTTTTGAATCAACATTTTAAAAATGTCACTGCTCCCAACTACCTGCACACTAAGCGGCATTCGCCGAGTAAAGTTGCCAACGACGGAAGGAAAGTAGTTCCATATATTTGTGTTGAAATGAAAGTGTTTGGTAAATATTTGTAAATTCTGAAACGATTTATTTGGAATAAACGTTAGTCTCATCTTAAATGAAAAACATATAAATATTCTTAATGGATTTGAAAACGCACCCCATAAATATATTTATTTATATACTCGTAGCAAGAAAATATTTTAATGAAAGGGCTGAAGGTGACCTAACATAAGACACCGAAATGGTGGCATCGTTTAAATCAACTCTCTTTGATTGTTTGTAAATAGGCAACTTATTTAACAGTTCACTCCACAAATCTGAAGTTATTATTACGGCAAGAAAATAAGTATATGCCATGCTTATTTATCACCAAGAGACATTAATGATACATTTGGCAAAGTAACAAACTTTATGGAAATTAATTTCAGACTTCTTGATACTAAGAACATGTTGGATAATATGCATTATGAATCCACTGTATCATTTTCATATACAGATGATGTATGTCCAGTGCAATTAACACGCATTAAACTAAATTACCTATTTTTTAATGCAAGTGTCATGCGAATACGATAAATTACAAACGTATGCTGATAGTATTGGTCTCAATATTTGTGAATTCTCTCGACTTACACAAGTAAGTTTCAGCCAAAGTTGTTACTGGTTTACGATATGCTACTTAAGCTCTTGTATAGCATCTCAAATATCAGCAAAAATAATTGCACAAGAAACTGTAAAAAAAAGTGTATGTATATTTTAATACTACACGAATCTGTACTTTTAAGATTCGCTACCCTGTTTTCCTTCTGCTCTAGGTAGTTTTTTAACATCCAGCAACAAGAGGAGAAACGGGAACATCATTCTTCAAGCTAGTGTCTAGTTCCAAAGGCATCTGGCTTCAATACAGCACAAGCGTAAACGTTTGTTTAAATTAGGGATATGTTAGTTGTCGAGTTATTTTCTTACCCTGACTGAGGTGTAAAGTTAGGTGTATCAAGGTCAATAACAAGGAACAAGATTGTGCACGCAGCCTTTAACTTGTATCACTTTTATCGCAAAATGTTCGCCAGTGGCTCGTGACGTGTTGGCAGTTAAGGATGATTTAGGTAGCTGCGTAATTTCTAATTCACCCTTCTAATTATTCCGTCAAGAAACATACAAGCTTGTTTTATAACAATAATATGTGCCATAAATAACAAAGTTTGAGATAATGCCAAAATGTGTGCAATACNATACAAGCTTGTTTTATAACAATAATATGTGCCATAAATAACAAAGTTTGAGATAATGCCAAAATGTGTGCAATACAAAATGTAGGCCTACATTCACCCCTCCCCTTTTTGTCCTTATTTTTACATTTCGAAAAATTAAGCGTAATAAGGTTNAAAATGTAGGCCTACATTCACCCCTCCCCTTTTTGTCCTTATTTTTACATTTCGAAAAATTAAGCGTAATAAGGTTAAAAGCAGTAATAAAAAATTTCTGGTTTTCTTCTTTATTACTAAAAAATGCGTTAATATAGTATACCTAAAAATAATGTTTCTTTATATTTTGAACAGTAAGCGGAATTGTGTTATTGATCATGAATTGAGCTTTAGCCTTAAAAACTGTAGGTTTTTAATAATTAACACAACACGAAAAGTGTTCTGCAGAAAACGTAATCAAATTGTGTTAATCTAAATGTTTATATATCCACAATTTATTTCATAAACGGATCGGAAAAGCAAAATACTGTAGTGCACAATGTGTAACGCAATAGGTTACAATAACGGTGTCCTCAAAAGAAAAGGGATAGATGTTAAAAATTAATAAATAAAATGCTTTAAAATATTTTTAGAAATTTGTTTGTAATTCACAGGCTAATTTGGAACGAGTTGTTATTAAAAATCATATTCTGGTACTGAAATGTTATAAAATGTTCGTAAAACTGAAAGATATAACGTAGATACTGTCTAAAANAAAAATCATATTCTGGTACTGAAATGTTATAAAATGTTCGTAAAACTGAAAGATATAACGTAGATACTGTCTAAAAATATTGTCCATAAGAGTGACAAAATTTCAATATTTTGATGTGAAATAAACCTGAAAACTGGCCATGACAGAATATTAAACCCAATGGCATCTTCGTTTGTAGACATGTCATTACTTTCACATGGTTGCCTGAATACCAGACAAAATAACTTTGAAATTCAAGTCTGCCATGCAGTTGAATCGTTCCTGCTATAGCGATTTCGGCATTTAAACCATTTGTTTATGTTTAATTTGTTTTGAGTTGAATGTTTATTTATTTTAAACGTAATCATAAAGCCCCTACCCTCAGGGATAGTTCGAATTATAATTTAGGACATCACCGCGTAATTCTTATTTATTTATTTTGTTTGTTTACATTTCACGTATTTTGACAGTTATATTTCTTTTACTTTATTTTTCCATGTGAGCTAAGTTTAATTATCTTTGGAATTGTTAATTATTTTATCGCCGTTTTCTCTTTGCACTTTACCTGGCCTAATCAAGCATGATTTGCTACGGCGTAGTCCATTTAGTTATAGTACTGATAAGATAAATGCCGGGTCTCTTGAAGTGACTAATGTCTTGGAATTCCCGTTTATAATTACCGTCACCGTGTGAACCCTTTTGATTGACACTCTCTCCCTAGACACTATGGACAGCGGTATATCGTAACTTTTGTTCTGAAAGAATTCATAAATTTTGCACATACCGCCCATCATAATGTTAGGAAAGGTGTACGAGAGGCGTCTTGTTTGTATAAATATGCGGGATCTTATAAAGAAGAAGCCCGAAACGCATTGCGGAAGTTTTGAAGTGCAACGCAAAACTACATGAGCTGCCGTCTCCACCAGTACTTAATAAGTATGGCCTGCATCGGGTATGATATTGCAATTTTAAAGAACTCTTACGTATGTGCACTGCAATCATTTTGAACAGTTTGGATTGTCAAATTAACTTCAATTTTCAAGAAAGTGATTTTTGGAATTTAAATTATTTTCCGAAATTAATGAAGGTCGTAACAATTTGGTCGGGCATTAACCAGAAGCCAGCAGATAAAACCATTTGTTTTGTAGCCTTGAAAACCATGAACATTATAACAGGATTGATTTATGAGTATATTATGAGTCAGTTGAATTTTAATTTCTCATGTAAATTATCGATTTTGATTGCTTATATTTATGGGGTGATTTAGTATTCAAATCCATTTCAACCGATTTTCTTATTTAAACAACAGCCAATTTTATTGATTTGATTAATTTTTCGGAATTTTCTGCACTGAATATTTTTCATTTATCATTGAAATCTCATTTTTCCCACGTATCATTTCTGCATTAAAACTACAGTTTTCACACACCAAAGGAATGGCTTATGTTTTGTGTAGTATTTGAAAGTAGTTTTAATATTTTATTCTCAGGGGTAATTTTATAGTTGAGTGTTTTATTTCATAAAAGGGGTCAGATATGTTGTGTTTTATCGTGACGCTATTCCCCACATGTGGGTACTAGGGTCCTCAGTTAATGTTCTATGGCACAGACTATAAGGTGGCTTGAAGGTTGAGGGTATATCAGTAAGGTAATTTTTCGGTGTTTCGCTTTACTGGTTGGTTATATTGTCTCTAGTTAAAATATACAGAAACACTTCCGNTGGTCTGAGTTCGCTCCTCGACGCTCTCCTCTCGTTCCGACGTCCTCTCGTGATTCCCGACGCAACTGACTCTCTCAGCGCGGTGATAAAAACTTACGCCCTCTTCTCTCGTAAATTTGGTTATATCCTCTCTTGACTACCTCCATGTTCCCACATGTGTCTCCCTTGTTGTTTTGGGAGGGAGGTGGGAGGAGGGCGCAGTATAACGAACACTTCATACACGCGTCATCGNTGGTCTGAGTTCGCTCCTCGACGCTCTCCTCTCGTTCCGACGTCCTCTCGTGATTCCCGACGCAACTGACTCTCTCGGCGCGGTGATAAAAACTTACGCCCTCTTCTCTCGTAAATTTGCTTATATCCTCTCTTGACTACCTCCATGTTCCCACACGTGTCTCCCTTGTTGTTTTGGGAGGGAGGTGGGAGGAGGGCGCAGTACAACGAACACTTCATACACGCGTCATCGNTGTGTCTCCCTTGTTGTTTTGGGAGGGAGGTGGGAGGAGGGCGCAGTATAACGAACACTTCATACACGCGTCATCGTTCTTGTTGGTAGAAGTCACCCCGACTGCACCCTAAAACTTACCCTGTCAGCTCTCCTTCTGTAGCGCATGTCCCAGTTGCCCCTACGTTTGCCTGAGGAGGAGAGGGAGGAGGAGTGCTCGTGGCATCCTTTCAAGCTTGTCAGCTGTTTTCTCTTGTGAAACTAAAGGTGCGTGTTGATACCACTCTAGCTTGGCTCTGCATTTTCGCCCGCTTTCCTACGTATTTACGTAGCGCCTTCCAGGTGCTTCGGCGATATGTCAGCTCATACTCGGCACAACCTTGACACGTGTAACTGAGTCTCCGTCCTCTGGGTTGACCTGCCCTGGCTGTCCACGTGTCCTGCAATGCGTGTCAACTTGTAAGTGCTCGCAGGGAGGATAATTTGGCCGGTGAGGGGGATTGTGCCAGCGACGTTCTCTACTTACTATATGTGCCATNAGTGCTCGCAGGGAGGATAATTTGGCCGGTGAGGGGGATTGTGCCAGCGACGTTCTCTACTTACTATATGTGCCATGCGTCCATCTATGTCTACATGAAAAAGAGTAAATGTGTCTTAACGTAATTCAGAATTCCTAAATGATTACTGCTTATGTGTCAAAAGTATCACGTGAATTAACTATCCAGTTTCTACATAAATAATCAGTTATACTTTCATTGCATTTTAAAGGTAAAAGCATTTTTCCCTACGCTCAGTGTAAGACAGAGGGGAGCCGACTCGCCTGACGTAATTACATTCCAACTAGACGCCACGAACAAAGAGAAAGTAACTGGCGTAGTAGGAATTCTGCTAAGCATTACACACACTTCCGATATATCACTACATAATTATACATTTAAAAATTCTCTTTCTTTTCACACTACAAATTTTATTATTTGTAACTCCGCACACTACACAGTACAGCAACATGTATTCACAAATATTTGGCGCTCAAACGTATGGGCCTAACTATTTTCCAAGTAACACTGATAAAATAAATAATCGATTTCTCTTTCTATAAAGAGAAATCTATTATTTCTTAAACTACTACACTCCAAGTCCGAACCAGTGATATCATTCAGTGAAATAAAATTCACTGAATGTCAGTTGACAAGCTAATGCTGACCAGCGAATCAAGCAAATTCACTGAGAACAAGTGACTTATAGCAGTAGAATTGTTGACATGCAGTTGGAAACAAAGAAATCAGACAAATCTAGCCAATTTATTAATTAGTTACCTGGCACTGAATATCAGTTTCTCAATATTCACTGTTTTCACTGATTTGGCTTAATTCTCCCTGATTCTAGTTAAGAATGTACATTTATTGAAAAATTATGGTGCCACAAACTATCATCGCTATTCCANTAATTCTCCCTGATTCTAGTTAAGAATGTACATTTATTGAAAAATTATGGTGCCACAAACTATCATCGCTATTCCACAAATAGTCGTGGCATTTTCAAATTCTATGTATTCTTACAAGAATGCCTGGGGAGGAGGCGTATCTGAGTTCGTGAGGGATGGTGGTTTTAATAAAAATAAAAGAACTAAATTTTATTTCTAATTTATTCCCATGGCTATTATTTACAGCTTATATAATCTATCTCCACTCTTACTCTTTTTATATTTCAGTGAGCGCAATATTTAATGTATATTTAAACTCTAATAAACGTCCTTCTTCTTATGTCTCTGTTTAGTTATTTTCAATTAACTCATAATCATTATTAACACATGTTCATTCTATCTGTTGCCATCATTTGTAACGTCTTTCACTCACGCATATAGTCTTATAGTCTAGTCTTTCAGCCGCACTATTCACTGCTTGTTACTTGCAGTCGCAGATTTCCCTTCCTCTGGTCGCTTCTCTCGCCGCTCGTCTTCTATCGCCCGGAACTCAGCCCCTAATCCGTTCATAAAAGAGAACAACAACGGCTCGGAGGCCTGTCACACAATTATATCGTTCGCCCTGACCATGTGGAAGCGGAAGGTTCCACGCTGAGAGAACGAGGTCAGTAATCCAGAGCATTCTTCAGATAAACGCAGAAATATTATCCGCAGAAGGTTAGGATTGACGAAAAAGAATAGAATATTACTTCAAGTCTTCAACTTGGAAGAAAATAACATCTATTTTACGTGTAAAGAGGGGTNACGAAAAAGAATAGAATATTACTTCAAGTCTTCAACTTGGAAGAAAATAACATCTATTTTACGTGTAAAGAGGGGTATCGAGAGTGTTGTCATGGACACTATAACCAAATTTATTTTTCAATTTAGTTTTTTATTGTGGTAGTTCTTCTCTTTGCATTATTTTACAAATTATACGAAAGTGTTTACAGCGACATCGACAAGCCTCTGCATTACAGGTGGTGATTTAGAATGTCTTCGCATTCCCAAAATATTAGGTTACTGTTGCTTTTGCTTTAGTGCATCAGTTCTTTGCAAACCGATCAATTTCTATAGGTGGCTTTAGAATGCAAATTATGTCTACCGGCCTCAATCGCTATGAAAAAATGTTCTCTGAAAGCAATTCAATTTCAGAATCACTCAGTAAAAATAACCGCGGTTTTTTTTTTCCACAAAATCTTTTTATAACATCCCGACTAAGGAGGTTTATTAGAAAGAAAAATATTGTCAAATAAAAAAGTACAAGACACGCACGAATCGCCTTTTTTATAAATGATTATCCGTGCAAACACCATTAAAATTATTTCATCAGTTTAATTAATTCTGTTCACAAAAAGTTGTGCGTGCCTTTCCACTTAATAATTTCACGTTTAATTACTGCTTTCTAGTCTGTGAACCAGACACTTGAAATCCGTTTCAAGTGTTAATCGTAAAAATTTAAACGACGAGAACCTGCACTGGAAAGGTGAGCAACAAAAAATTGCTGGACATAATTTGTTTAATTCATTCATTATTATTATTATTGGTAACACGATGTAAGGCATCAAGCAGATTATTACATTGATCACTAAGCGAACGACTTAATCTACCTAGGTTTTTTACGACTATAACTATTCGTTTTTTTTTTCTTTGATGGCTAAAAGCCACTTTGTTTACTAAACTGCTATAATTTAATTCGTAGGAATAATCTTGTAAGTGAGACTTGCCACTCGATGAAGGGATCCGACATGGTTTCGTAAAACACCGNTTAATTCGTAGGAATAATCTTGTAAGTGAGACTTGCCACTCGATGAAGGGATCCGACATGGTTTCGTAAAACACCGGTGAGTATTATTAAAGTAATATAAAGTAGTATGCAGACAAATTACGCACATTCATTTCATACATGTTGAACTCCGTGTACTACCAACACAAGCCCTACATTTCCATTCGAGCGCATCAGAAAAAGCGATAAACCAATNTTAATTCGTAGGAATAATCTTGTAAGTGAGACTTGCCACTCGATGAAGGGATCCGACATGGTTTCGTAAAACACCGCTGAGTATTATTAAAGTAATATAAAGTAGTATGCAGACAAATTACGCACATTCATTTCATAAATGTTGAACTCCGTGTACTACCAACACAAGCCCTACATTTCCATTCGAGCGCATCAGAAAAAGCGATAAACCAATGNATGTTGAACTCCGTGTACTACCAACACAAGCCCTACATTTCCATTCGAGCGCATCAGAAAAAGCGATAAACCAATGGGTAACTACCTCCTTGTGCATTTAGTGCCAGTTCTGATGCTGCGAAATTCTCGCATTGTGTCAGCTTTTATTGCTTTTGCGTGGTTTGGTGTCATTTATAATACAGAAATATCCCAAAATCGTTTGTTAACACGTACGTTAGTATATGACATAACATAATTCTTCACTAATGCCCGTAACACAAACCAATTTATTTAAAGAATATCAGGGTATGGTTAGCATAATTCATCCTAAACGTCGTCTTAGGCGTCTTTTTTATTATGTTGTCACACCCGCAATATTTTTTGTTTTGTTTTCGTAAAGCTACGTATAGATGTCAGTAATCTATGGAAAGGTGATCTAAATACTTTTTTACTGCCTTGTTATTGTATTATGTGTATGTATGTTTACTGCGCTCTTGAACAGTGTACTTCTTTTCAAGAATATTATCATATTATCGAGTGTAAAACCAAGCTCTGAAGGAGGCGGAGGACAAGTTCCTTAGCCACCCTTTGTAATCCCCTTTGCGGCCTTTCTTATAGTAACAGTCCATTTATAATTACTTCAAACATTTCTGAAGCCCTACTGAAGTGCACTTTCTGGCTATTCCTCCGAAGCTTAACATAGTCTGGACAATAATACCAAAAGACAACACGCTGCATTCCTGCTCACTCAGTTCAATGAAATTATGCACGAAAATTATTTATTTCTAGGCATTTCCAACGCACTTCATTTATTCCTGTGTTTAAGCCTATTCTTATTTATTACAAAAGAGATATTATAACTTATATACATATATATANACTTCATTTATTCCTGTGTTTAAGCCTATTCTTATTTATTACAAAAGAGATATTATAACTTATATACATATATATATAATAGGTAACAGTTTAACTTAACAGAAAATAAGATACTATTATTTTAACAGAAGTATATAAAACGCTTNATATATATAATAGGTAACAGTTTAACTTAACAGAAAATAAGATACTATTATTTTAACAGAAGTATATAAAACGCTTGCTAATACAGAATGATTCACGAGGAGTTACCGCCACTTACAGAGCTTGTTCCTTACACCACTTGGAGCAAAATATGCCATATAAATGTGGGTCCTATTCCCAATATTTACACAGTAGTTCGACAAATTGTAAATGCCTAGATTATTGCGTATGGGAATGGATGAAGGATATTGTTTACCAAGGAACTGCGCAAACACACGAGGAACTACTTGCGCGTATCTTGCAAGCCGCTACGGAAATCAAAGACAGCCGTGTGCAGCTACGTAGAGCAACACGTTTGTTTCATAAGCGTGCGGCCAAGTGTATGGAAAAGGACGAAAACATTTTTTAACTTCTTTTGTAACCATGTTAGAAACAATTGTGATGCTCAACTGTAAACAATACGGTCTGATAATACATCACTGTATTTGCTTCTGGAAGGGTTATTATTTTATTCAACATTTTTCAAATGTTTTGAATTACTCTGTAAATATTGGAAATAGGACCCACTTGTATATAACATATTTTGCTCAAAATGATGTAGGGGATAACCCCTGTGAGTGGCGGTAACTCCTCGTGAATCATCCTGTAGGACATATTTAGGAAACAACCAAACACTTCGTATATTGGGTGATTTTTCAAAGACTTTTTTTTATATATTGGCTCTAGAAATCTGTTTACTTCAGTTAACATGTTGAGTGTTAGACCACGACCTCTTAAGAGGGAGAAATATAAAGAATTGTTGTGTATCCAGTTTTTTATTCGTAAAATATATTTAGCGTTCTTCATTGAAACTTCCCATTTGACAAGCCATAGTTGCACCTGCACCTTTCAGATCATTGGATAACTGTTACATCAGTGGAGTATCTTTATTTATTTCCCTTGTGAAATAGATGGCATTTAATTATTGATTAACTTCTGCGGATGACTATAGAAACAATAGTAGTACGGGAAGACAAAATATAATAGTCTATAAAATATAATTAAATGATGTACTATGCCGTTACCAAGACGGAGTTTTCAAAAATTGATTTCAAACGTAAGTAAAGACAAAAAATTATATAAATCCCTCTTAGGGGCGTTCAATTGCAAAAATTACTTAGCTTTCTAATAAAAGTAACGAAAACCCATGAAAAATTAATTTACAAAAAATATATTATGGAAGATATGAGAATTTATAATTTATATGTTTTGCCTTACAAATTTCTAAATTGTGCTAAACTAACATGTTTCCTTACAGTTAAAATTAATTGTTGATATCATTAAAGTAAGATATAGAGATTTCATATGCATTCTTATAATGGGTCAACCATAATATCATTTTAAATTTTACAATAAAATTTAAATTCGAAATATTTAGAAGTTTAGCCCTAATCGCAGTAGAACAAACTGCCGTAAATGCCAGACATTTAAAACAGTGTGCTCGTATAACTTTTAAAAAAAAAATTTTCGTTAAATTTAAGGTTTAATTGTTTTTAATTATATTAAAAAAAGTAATTGAAAGTTATTTTAAAACTGATTTGGTGTTTTCATTAAATTGTTACCAATGTCTTATCAAAAAACCGCGAAATATTTTAAATACACAGAAAAAACATTTAGGCACTTGAACATGAATATTCGATTTATATTACACATCTTCGCAATGAAAAGGTATGACCAGATATGAAAAATTAAGACTAGGGATGACATAGAGGACTACTTAACGATTTTTTTAAATTTTTTAATTTTTACTGTTTCATTTATACCTTAATTTTCCCATGTGGGAGTGAGATTATTTATTAATTAGGTAATATTTCATTGCGGTTACAGATGTAAAGTTAATCATGTAAGAAAAATTAATTGTATTTCGAAATAACTGTTAAAATGTTCTGTATGTCTTGACTAGCTAGGTTTTTTAATATTGTCTCCAAAAATTAAGTTATTGATCAAAATATGTAATTCCTAGACGGTAAGGATATTTCTCCCTTAAACAGTATGGCCGTTGGGTGGAAATGTAAGGGTGGTTGTGGGGTAGGGTATGTCTTCGGTGACGCCGAACGAAGAATGTGAATGAACTGTCTTAACCAGGAGCTTTCTAGTCTCCGTCTCGCCTGCCCGGGGAAAAGGAGGAACGGGGGGAGAAGCACAATCTGCGACACGAATGTTAATAACTCCCTGTCTCATTACTTCTTGGTGACGAAGGGAGTTGGGGACGGGTGGGGAATATTCCGGAGGGAATGGCGAAGCGGAGCGCGACCGACGACTCGCAGCGGCCTCGGACGGCAAGGCGACACGTCGCTCAAGTCTGCGTCGACGACAGCCACCAACCCT
>NQII01000283.1:882761-944206 GCA_002778355.1 Clitarchus hookeri | reverse complement strand
GAGTTACCCTCCACCCCCAACTACCCACCCTCCAGCTAGTACAGGACGCGTCATAAATATTAACGCCCCGCATATTCAATCAATTGGTTCACACGTGAGGTTATGTCAGGGTCGTTGCCGTGATCGCTCTGTTCATAAACAACACCGACGTGGGAATTGAGAGCAATAAATACATATTCCGATACAAAACGCTTTATGTTGTTGTTATACTTTGTTTGCATTTATTGTTTGCCTGCTGTCAATAATTTTATACCATCACATCAAAAAAACTCGTCGTTATATTGAGCACTTTTCAGATCAGCATTTAAAATCAGTTACTGTTCCTATTTGCATGTATATAATTTTGTACGGGCACACTGGCATGCGCCCAGTAAAGTTGGTAACGACGAAAGAGAGAAAATAGTTCCATGTATTAACGTTGAATTAAAAGTGCTGGTTAATCATTTGCGAACACTGGTAATATTGATTTGTCTTTCTGTTTCTTTAACGCATTTTAGTTCATTGTAAAATCAGAAACTTTTCTAATAATGTCGTAGTTTTATTGACCAACTCATGGATTAAGTTATCAGGCCCCTTGCAATGTTAAATTTATATACGGTTCACGAATACACATTGTGCATAGAAATAGATCTTAAGCAGGGCTTTAAAAAGAGTTCAGTTTACCGCGAAAAGTCTACAGTATTTTGTACTGCGCGTCCGGAGGTAGACGTTTATTCGATGAGAACATATTGTCGTGATGGCGAAAGGTTTATGTTGCACCCGTTAAGAAATGGCTGTATTATTCGTACAATAAACTTGCGAAAGAAAAATGTTCTTTGATCACTCTGAGCAGTACTCTTTACATTGTAACGGTGTTCTAGAATTTGTGAGTGGAAATAAATAAACCTGAAAAAAGTTCCTTGCTGTCTTCAGTACTATTAAATGTGCTCTACGCATTGAATTTTTACATGGCCCTTTGTTCGCACCCCAGAATTGGCGATATAGTTAGTTGACTCCTCGAATGTTAATGCTATATGTTTATTACGCTTCGCAGAGTTGCCAACTTTCTTAAGAGAAAGTCTCCAAATCAGTCAGTATACAGAAATCATGTACATTACTACTCTTCCAGTGTATAGGTTCCCCAAACCTTCGCTTGCGACGGGGCCAAACAGTATCGTTATTCCCACATGAGACAGCCCACGCGACTAAAAAATTATTATTTGCAATAAAATATGTCCTATGCATCTCATGATATCCCCATGCTCTCTCTAGGTATACGTCATATTCCAGGAAAATGAACAATCTTGAAGACACGAAAGTGCGATGATTGATAATAAAAAATTCGTAAGTATTCCTTTGAATCACTCATGTCTGCCACTATATGCTTACAGAAACAAGCAATTTTTTTACCTTTTCAAAATATTAAATTTGACCACCAGAATACCTTCTGAAATCACTATATCTGGTGATAAAATCACCCAGTTGGTATTTATGATGCCTCCGCTAGCTCGTTATCGACGTAGTATGGGGAAAATGCAATAAAGTCACAAGTTTTTTTGGGTCATGTATCGACCTGCATTCGCGAACTTACGCAATATGATCGGGTGCGCCTGTTTGTCGAAGTGTCTAATAAAGTAACTGTTCTTGTCAGTTTTCAGTTGTGGTCCACGATAAAACTCTCGCTCTTCGGAGGTACACGCGCCGCTGTCCACCTTGTCGTGACGACGAGTTTACTGGACGACACGCATCTATACGCCGTGGTTACAAAAACTCCAAAGCTTTTCGTTCTCTGTAAGGCCCGGTATTTTAAACTTAAGTCAAAAACCTTGCACTGTGGTGGATGAGTTTTAGACGTTTGCTTAACCATGTTGGATGAGTCTTAGTCGTTTGCTTAACCAACCAAAAAAATATAGTACAACCAAAGCATTTTGTTATTGTTCTTCTGTATTACCAGTCAGATACTGCTAACGTAAGTTGCTGTCTCTAAATGCATTTCCCAAGACAACGCTTTAGTTATAATTGCTTTGAACCAAATATGCTGCATTTTGTGTTCTAGGGAGTAGTGCTGAGCCCATGTGATTATCTCTATAGGTATTTCTTAACATTTTCTATTAGTTTTGAAACTTAATGGCAATGGTGAGTTCGTGTTATTATGGTGGTATGATTGGATGTGTCCATTGCCGCCCATGAGACTAAAAATCGCACATACACACAGAACTCAACAAGACAAAACACGAAAAAACATTTTTGCTGTGTCTAATTATATTATTTTTCAATTGTTTTGTTCACTTTTGTGGTGTTTTCGTTTTCGTCATCGTGTTGTCTTCTCTTTTGGTTTATTTTTGTTGTCTGTCCAGTTATGCAATAATAAGTTGTTCGTGCGTCTTTTTGTCGACATGTTTATTTTCTATAGACAAGGAAACAGCTTTTCCAAATTGTCTGTATGTGGTGATGCAAAAGGTTTTTTAGTGTTTTGTCTTGTTGAGTTATGTTTGTGTGTGAGTTAGATTTATATTTAGTCTCGTGGTCTGCAATGAACACAGTCCAAACATACCATCATAATTTTCTATACGGCTTTTGAAGATACTTATAAGATATAATCAATACAAAATTTTAACGGTTTGTTTTCTTGTATAGGCGTGTACTTAACAAAACATTCTTACATAATAAACGTCAAAATGTATATTGCCAAATAAAAAATACCATTACAGAAGCTGACAATCAACTTCTCTATGAAGCATATATACCTGCTCATATAAACGCTTAACACCGGCATCTTAAGAGCAGATGAGGGTGAAGTGAGTTGAGTATTGAGACGCGCGGGAACGCAACGACGGGGGGAAATGGAGATCCTCGAGAAAACCCGCCGACTAGCGGCATCGTCCAGCACGATTCCCAAGTGTAATCAAACACGCAGGAAGTTTCTAACTTCACATAGTGGCGATAACAAACATTCTTATACTTTTGGAGACTGATACTACGTATAGGATAGAAACTTTCATCGCAACTGAGGAAGTTTGTCGGAACTTGTTTTAAAGTGTTGGATTAACAGAAGAGTAATTCACTTCCTTGCCAACCGGGTTCGTCATCCTCAGGCCCGGGAAAGGAGTCACCCGCAGTGCAAACGGCAAAGCGGTTTTCACAGTTGAGCGACGCGGCGCGGCGCGACGAACTTCAGCCAATCAGAGCCTTGACGCTGGCGGCGGGCGTCGAGAGCGTTGCACGAGCGACAAACATTGGTTTTGACGCACGTCGCCAGCGAAAAGGGAATAAGAAGAATAACATTTGCGTACATCATAATAAATAAACGGGTGAGAAGCTGAGGTAAAGAACTAATGAAAATGTACATAATAAACCGTTTGAAGAGAAACTTATTGGAGTCGATGTATATAGATTTTTCTTACGTTCGTTCATGTTCTAAGACATAATTTCGAATTCTAATATATTTGTATTAAAGAAAAGAGTATATCACTTAAAAGTAACAATTTCATTGGCTTAATGGCAAAGAAATTCACTGATTTCCGTTAGCTTTTAGCATTTCATTGCGAGCTTCCTTGCAGGATAGCAGATGGCAGCGCGGTCTGCGTCGCCGGCGGCCGGCGACAGAACATCGCTCTATTGTGAAGACGCAAATAACGCTCGTCGCTGGCTGCAAGCGTCGGACGCGACTCACCACATCGCGCCGCTCTAATGCGAAAAGCGACTAACGCAGTTTCTCGCAGATGGGCGCATGGCGGAGGCTCGCAGACGGAGTCTTTTCATCTGTTTCGTTTGGACGCGCTTGTGCCTCGCCGTCGCAATCGTGTTGGTCAGGCCCACCAACTAGAAATGGGTTAACGAATCCTGGCCGAAGATACCATAGACTAAAGACGAGGTACGCCGAATTTTCAGTCTCCGGCGCATGTATGCAACATTGACCTACCGCACGCCTATACAGATGTTAAAGTTATATGATCAAAACTGATGAACGTGTTTGTTCATATCTTAATTTTCAAAAGGCAAGCCCTTTTATATAAATAGATTATATGTAACAATTTGAATTTAATCTGATTGCATTAAAAATTACTTATCCGAAGTATAGAGACATCTCAAACCACTTGTTTGCTAAACAGTGTTCTAACCTCAATTCCTATCCACGTGTTTATGATAGTCGTATTGGCAGGAAAGTAGTTCAGTGTTGGGACAAGGGGACTGGTTATGCGCAGCTAGCGTGATCACTCTGCTTCATAATCACTCTACGGAAGATATCCGAACTCGAGCTTCTACATTCTTTCAAATTCGGCATTAAAAATAATTGTAAATATTTAAACAGATTATTTACTACCTGCGTCAAAGAAATTTTGTGCAAGGTATAGAAAGGTTGTTTTAAAAAAGTTTGTTTTGTATTAGAACAAATTTCAATTTTTTTTTTATGAGGAGACAGGTTGTTTTGTAAGACAAAGAGTGAATTTATTCTAACTGCATGTTCAGGGATCATCACGGCCCTCTTGTTCTCGATCACTGCCATTATAAAAGCTAAACGATCCACTATAATGTTTACAGATATATTAATATTTTAGTCCAGATTTTCTATAACTAAATGTTCTCTTCGTGTGACCTTCAAGGTGTTTACAAGAAATTACATAGAATACTGGGCGTGTAAGAGTTTTATCTGCGCTTACCCTCTCAGAAATAATTTATCCGCGTTTCCTATTCCTTTATTAACTTGGTGATACGTTCGAAAACAGTAATATTGTAGAACAGATTATGTTTGAAGAAAATATTGCTCATTAGAATTTTTTTGTTTGTTTAATAATTTTACAGAAGAGTGGTGCTACAATTCAGGGAGAAATTAATTCCCATTACCATTTCGGTGTTTAGTTTGTCTTCCAGTCTCAGGAGTTTCGCTAGCGGCTTCTTTGTTTTCGAACATGTTATTGTTGTTCCTGGAAGTGAGGAGCAAAATTTGTACTTACTTTCTACGATAGCAATGAGAATGAATTTTTTCCAGAGTTCAGTTATCACTATTTTTATATTGATAATTAATTAAAAAAAGTTTACTTTTTCTCACAATCTGCTCTCCAATATAATTGTTTTCGAAGACATCACCAAGTACAAAAATGGATAGGAAACGTATTGTCACCAACCAACTGGAGTTGGAATTGTACCACAATTATATTTTNTATTCCTTTATTAACTTGGTGATACGTTCGAAAACAGTAATATTGTAGAACAGATTATGTTTGAAGAAAATATTGCTCATTAGAATTTTTTTGTTTGTTTAATAATTTTACAGAAGAGTGGTGCTACAATTCAGGGAGAAATTAATTCCCATTACCATTTCGGTGTTTAGTTTGTCTTCCAGTCTCAGGAGTTTCGCTAGCGGCTTCTTTGTTTTCGAACATGTTATTGTTGTTCCTGGAAGTGAGGAGCAAAATTTGTACTTACTTTCTACGATAGCAATGAGAATGAATTTTTTCCAGAGTTCAGTTATCACTATTTTTATATTGATAATTAATTAAAAAAAGTTTACTTTTTCTCACAATCTGTTCTCCAATATAATTGTTTTCGAAGACATCACCAAGTACAAAAATGGATAGGAAACGTATTGTCACCAACCAACTGGAGTTGGAATTGTACCACAATTATATTTAAAAAAAATACCTGCACCAATTGAATTTTACATTATCTCATGCAAATGCCTCAAATATTGCATGAATATTAAACTTTGCTGTAGGAGGCTGGACTTAAGTAGCCACAGTGATGTGTGAATATTGTAGTGAAGTATGCGGATTTGTCTCTGTACTAATATAAAGATAAAACACACTAAAAACTTCAAAGTGTCTAAAAAACAACTTGGTCGTTTCTTTTCTACTAAGTCTTTAAAAACGTTTTTGTCAATCAATACCCTTCCTATATTTAATTTGTTATTATTTTAGTTCCGCATATTGTACAAAAAGTGATTTTTAGTAAAAGTACCTAAGCTACAATTTCAAAATATTGCGTGATACAAATATGTGTAAAACTGTGAAATTAATTATTCCTATAGCTCATAAATACTGTAATCATTTCGAGTATAAAAATAAATATAGGCGTCTTTTTAGAGGAATTAATATTCATAATAACAGGTTTGCTCTAATGAGTGATAATTATAAAAATTTGGAATTTTATGAACAATTTCTTAAGATGGCAGCTGAATCCATTGTCGTAAAGGATGCACATTCAGTACAAGAAGATAATAAAACTTTTTTTAGTTTTCAGCTTTTTCCCAATCCTTATGCCTCCCTTGCTGCTGAGACGATATGGGAAGTTATTAGATTTGTTCGAAACAACGAACGCTTTGAGTTAAGATTATTATTCAGTTACTTTTTTCTCCAGTTTCATACTCGTTTCTCTTACGCAGACGTATAATTTTCAGCTTAGTGGGCAACATATTTTTACATAATCCATACCTCTCGCTATCCTAAATCAGTCGTTTACTGCACACAAATATGTTTTAAATGAAAATTTTGTTTTCTGCTGAGTGACAAATCTGAGAAACATTCATTACTCTAGGTGCGTACTAAATGTATGCTATTGCCTGCCAGTTAAAGGTGAATGTGCAGTTCAATTGTGAAAACATCTCTTACATAGGCAGTTTCATTGGCTAGTAACATGCCTTAAAAAACGGAAAAAATTTTAAATACAAATTTTTATGTGCAATGGAGTATTTGGGTATGACAAATCACAAGATAATTATAAAAATGTGTGCCTAAATAGCAAAAAAAAAAAAAAAAACATATAGTACCAAATTAGTACATTTAGGTAAAATAATAGTAACAGTTGGGAGCCTTTAGTTATTTTTTCTCTTTTATTATTTTATCTCTATTATATTATAGAAACACGTGTTTGGATACATACTTTCATTATTATGGTAGTAGCACAGTATTCTTTGTCTAAGTTGCTTATGTTATTTCATGTCTTTCTTTTTCCTACCGTTCGCATTTTCATGAATATTCGCATCGACCTATTTACAAATTATTATTTCCTCTACGTGATTATAATTATTTTTCACTCTGATGCGTTTGTGATACGAAATATTTGCGAATAAATGACTAAATAAATAATACTTACTTTCCAGAAAACGTAGGCTAATAGTAAAATTAATTACAGGCTGGCGACTTTATGGACATTATCTGCCAACATAGCAAAGTAAGCAATTGAGGTGTACTCTTCGCTGCGGAAAAGGTTTTGTTGAAGAAATCAAAATTAGTCTGGATCATCTAAATTAATTGTTTGTAAAGGGGTAATCAGATAATTTGTTTCTGAGACCGATAATTTTTTTAAAATTTTTATGTCATTGTGCCAAACATGTAAGAGTTGGTTCGAGCAACCAAATATCTGCATGAATGTAAGTGCAATACAGTTTCGGTTACTGTAAAAACAAGGAGCAGAAACGAGATTCTAACGCGTAACGTTTGTGCCCAAATGCTGCGCCTCAGCGACATCATTTTTTTTTAGCTAGGCATTGGACGTCATACGATGATCGCTGACTGTGTCCTATAGAGGTTGACCCATACAGACGGAAGCGAATGTACCCCCGTGCCTTGCCCGGCACTCGAACCCGGAGCCCCTTGCAGCGGATGCCGTTGTGCAGCCAACTGCGCTACAGAGGTAGACCACCTCGGCCGGTGTGACTGTTGGTATTGTTGTTTCTGTTAACATATGTACGTAGATAACATTTTCAAGTTTTATATCTTGGTTGTTTGTTTCATGTTGAAAATATTCCGTTGAGATTGTTTATTTTTTCATTGATAAGCATCCATTGAAGCACTACAAAAATATTTTTATATTTTTCACAAAGATTGCATACTCTCAAATTGGAAATTCGTACGAAAACTATCAAATGACCTGACTTCCTTACAGTCAACGAAATCCACGTAAGTACTGGACCAAGCTGATTTTGTTGGCGCAAAATATTCTGTAACAATAAACATCAGATTGTTCCAAGTAATAAAATGCTTATTTACTCAAACAAAATATCGATTTAACTCTACCATTCGTTTATAATGATTACGGTAACCAAATCGAATCGATTAATTGAGTGTATTTTAAAATATTTGTATGTACTAAATATATATATATATATATATGTTATAATCACATAATAATTAATCGGTTAAACAAATAATTTCCAATTATTTATTTTATTTAAAGGAACTAATGCAAATGTTTGGGGCAGAAGCAGATTAATATAGTGAAGAAAATGTTGTTCTTTAAAACAAGTACTTTTCAAGCAAATTTGTTTGATTTCTGAAACAAAATATTAGTGTGTGCTATAACGTTGGCAGTACAGTAGTAACTACTTCACCAACTAATGAATAATATAATGTTCTCTCATTGTACTGTTGAACTGCACCTCTTTCCTTGTATTCTACTTGACCTTCCTAGAATAATTAAGGAAACATATGCAAAAAAGCAGCTTACACAATGAACAACAACCTCATATTTCAGCGAAATAGCGCCACTGACCAGCAACATGTTATAGCACCATTGGCCAATCAGCAGAGTGGAACGGAGTGGAGGTGAGTGGAGATCTCTGGGCCGCTCTTTAACATCAAGGTCTTGAAAGCTGATGAGTGTGACGCGAGGTATGGACCAGCGCCGGAATGAAAGGGCGGGAGGAAGCTGGAGATCCCTGAGAAAACACGCCGACCAGCCAGCACCAACGATTCCCACGTACGAAAATCCGGGAGAAACCCCGCCGGGAATCGAACCCAGTTCGCCTTGGTGGGAGGTGAGCGCTCTAGCTACTGCGCCACGGCGACCAAGCCAATCAGCGCCTTGTAATCTACTCACCATCCAGCAACCCAGCCAATAGGGGGTAGGGAACCTTCCGCAGCATGCACTAGACACTCGGACACCAGGCCCGTTCCCACAGCTTCACGCAAACAATCACAGAAAAGGTACGCCCGCATTAAGGGAACCGCCACGCCATTTCGTCTCTGTTTACTAAATCTCCTCTGAACCACGGTGGTGTAGCGGCTGTTGCCTCACTTCAAGGCGATCCGGGTTCGATTCCCGGCGAGGTCGTGCCAGACGATCCCGTTTCTCGGGGATATCCCGTTTCCCCCACCCTTGTATTCCGGCACTGCTCCATACTCGCCTCCCTTCAACCTCATCGGCTCTCAAGAGAGGCGTTGGTAAGAGCAGACTAAAAAACTCTGCACTCCAATATAGAAATGTCAATATGGAGAAAAAAATTCAATACTATTTATATTGGCTATTTATGAAAGTAGGTATAATTTTGCGAAACTATATATCGAAAGAAAAATAGAGTTTTTTTCGGGTTCATTAGAAATATAAATTAAATGTATTAAGAGGCCTTGAGAAATGTAAAATTGCTTAAAATATTACATATTGAGGACACGAGGCGTTGCAAAAAGATGTTGTGCCTGTTTTTGTTGCATGTTGTCATAGCAAACATAGTCTTTTTTAATTACATTTTTTTATTCAAAACAAAGCTTTTTAAAGGAACATTTCAAAATTATTTATCTCCGATACTTAGAAAAAGATGTTGATTTCGATAAAATGTAGTTGGAATATATCGATGATTTATATCGAAATATTGTAATTCCTATATATCGATTTTTTTTCCCTAAAATTCCTATTACATTCGACTACTTATCTTCTCTGTGCTGCGGTAAGGTTACTTCCACTACAGGTTGGGAAGATCAATGTTAAAAGTTTAGCAATCAAATGTTTTTGCTAGTACATGCAGTGCACCAGATTTGTTTCTATTTGCTACGTAAAGAAAACAGGATTGTTGCAATAATCATATATCAAGTGTAAAATTACTTCGTAACTAAGTAAAATATTTTTCTTCCATTATTTCTGTAGTTTAAAATGTTAATTAAAAGTTGCGCCAAAGTCTGCCTTAAGAAATCTCGTTTCGTTCCTAACCTGAGTATTATAAACCTTAGCCGCAGGCTGGCGCGGCGGCGCGGTGGTGCTCCAGTTTGAGGCGGCCGCGAGCGTACTCCCGCTCTCCGGGATGATCAACAGCGCCGGCCGGCATCGAGAGGGCGTGTTGCTCTCTCTCTCTCTCTCTCTCTCTCTCTCTCTCTCTCTCCTCCTGACCGGCTCCTTGTGGCGCTCTGTTGCAGTCGCACCGTCGCGGCGCGCGGTCGGCGACGTGAGCCAGCTTCTCCTGCGCGGTGCCTGAGGACGTCGCCAACCCACGAGCAGCGAGCGACCGTCGGCGGACACGCGTGCACCACCGGCTGACAGGTAAGGCGCCTGTGCGATCTTCGCCGCTCGGAGCTCGTAAGCCGAGAAGCGCAATAGCTTTAAGGGCTAAGCTAGCACGCGGTGTTCTCGTAGTGCTGCGTGTACCTTCAAGCGGTGACCCTGTCATTTTGTTAACGCAAAGTCTGTGGCAAAGTTCACTACATGTCTTCGTACTAGTTATGAGTGTTTTCGATAAGTGCATTTTGCGATAAGATGTAGAGAAGCAGTTTCTAGCTATGTTGGACGACTCGGAAACATTTTTTGTATTGTGCGTGGTGTCTTGAAATTAGTGTTCGTACTTCGTCTTAAGTGTAATTTCTTTTCGTAAATCTATACTACGACACACGTTAAGTAGTTAAGTAAAAAAAAATTTTTTTTTTTTTTCAAATACACTGCAAGGCAGTTCAAGCCTACATAGTCCTCTTAAGGGGGAGGCCTACCCTAAAGCTTGGTTCACAATAGAACAATTAAGCGTTAAATGATGTGTTGTTTCGTGTGCAGATGAACTGAAAGTGTGTTATCTCATGTATTGGTTTCGAACGGAACTTAGCAGGCTGTGTGCTTTGTTAAGATTTCCTTAAGCGTTAAAAGAAATATTTATATTTTATATCTTAGGTGAAACTTGTGAGGCGGCGACCAATCAGCACATAGCAGTCGGTGTTGTTGGCGGGAAATTGTCATTAAGAGTTATGTAAGCATAAAAATTATTAAAAAGGTTTTGTGTGCACGTGTTTACGATGTTAAAAAAATAAGCTTCTCTAATGGTAAATGTTGGCTTTGAAGCATGATATACTTAAATATGGTTGTGATGTAAGAGGTCAAGTTAGGAACAAAAGTTAGCATGACAGGCTTGTCGCCTCTTTCAATTGGTTGGAATTAATATTTAAAACATAAATCAGTAACAAGGTTAAATGCACACCCGTGAGTGCTTTTGCTTGTATGTGAATCGTATATTTTGATGTAGCGCTTTGAAAAATCTGTATTTAGCTCCAATGGAAAGCTGTGAAATTGTGTTTCTAATGTGCGTGAAGTCTTAAAAACACTAATCGGGCCGGAAGTGTGTGTTTTTTTCGTTCACCAGGACAGTAGACGCGCGTTTAATAGTTTCGAAGAAAACCTTGTATTTCTAACACTTTTCGGCCCAATTCAAGAATTCAGTTAGACTATCCCCTTAATTGAACAGTTCTGAAAGCCGTGCTCAAGATATTCTTTCACTCTATATTTGTATTTGTTTCCTTCCGTCATATGTAAGATTAAGACCGTGTTACATGGGCATTTTTGTTTACTATATTGTCACGTGACCCGATCTAGGAAACTAAAATGATTACGTATATTTAGTAACTTACTGTCAACTTTTTATTACGTAACGTAACTTACCACGGCTGTGTTGAAATTGGCACATTTGGTTAACAAAATGATCACATGACCAGCGTTGGTGATCAGCATCGATGACAAATTTTTGTAATTTGCATTTTACGTTTTGCGTTTATTCAGTGTCGAAGAAAACAAATTACCAAATATGAAACACTTAATCACAGCGATATGAATTTTGCCTGTTTGAAACTTTTACAAGCACACACAGGCAAGATTATTAGAATAAACGAATGTGTAGACTATCGTATTCAAAATAATTATTTTAACAAAGCACATTACTGAACTATTTTTGAAATACGTATTATCTCAAGACACAATTTTTATTTAGTAACAATTTTACATCATAATTGTTTTATTTGCTTTAAATTTTAAACGACCCTCTGTCAATTTTCGGGAATAATTTACTGTTTGTATATTTATATTTATATTACGTCGTCAATGATTTTCGAATTATGAAACAAGAAAATAATTCTGGCATGGCATGTTAGACAGTTTAATGTCGTGATGTTACGACTACAACCTTACAGAATGATAAATACAAATTATAAAAAACTAAACTCATAACGTATTGGAGCAAAACACAACCAAATTCCAAATCGCCACCATTTATGTTTTGAACTTCATACCCCAAAGAAAGGTGCGGTTATTTAATACTATAGGCGGTTCACGGTAAAATGAGCACTTTTTAAGGCCGTCAAAGAAGATCCTTTAAGCTTAAGTGTATCCGTTCGCCAATTTTTCATAAGAAAATTGTCAGTGTTAATAATAAACACAGTATGTAGTAAGTTTTATGACTCTTAAATTTAACGTCGAAGGCCAAAATGAAATAAAACTTTTTCGTTAGTATGCCTATAAATAGGGCTTGAAGAAGTGCTCACTTTTCCGAGAATAGCCTATATACTGATATGTGTATTTGTTTACGAATTTATGCAATGGTGTATATAAATTTATACATGTTAAAGTGAGTAAATAACTGTACGCATTACTTTAATTCGAATTAAACGTTGTAGAATGTGATACATTAGAATGAAAACGTAAGCAAAAAGATACCGTATACATGCATTTGAAAGATACCGTATACATGAATTTTTTATAGTATACATATATATTTATTGATTTTTTTGTTCTCTTTTGAATTAATTAACTGATATTATCGCCATGCCATTGTATTTTTTAATGCAGACTACAACTTCTCTCAATATATAGCACCATCATGGAAAACAAGTGAATATCAACGGAGTTCCAATAGAACCATACTAATTTACTAACTACTAAGCTACTAAACTGTCACTTGGAACTATAGACTAAAGATGAGTTAGACCGATCTCGTAAACTGCGCGCATCCAGTCTCCGTGTCCCAGCATTGAACTGCTTTTCTGCCAACCCATCTAGCAAAAACCGCGTGGATTCCTCTAAACAATTTGTAATGCAGTTCAATTAGATTTAAATTGGTAAAAGTATTTATAAATATAATATATCATTGCATATCATTTAAAAATTACTACATAAACAAACACGTTCATCGCCGTTGACCATATCACGTTGACAGTCGTGTTAGTATGGAGGGCGTCAATGTTGGGTACATGCACAGAAGACGAATAACCCGTCTACCTCATCTGTAGTCTATGGTTGGAACACAACCTATAACATTCTCGCTTTATTCATGCCTCATGCAAGTGGAAACCAAGGAATTTTTAGTAATGTTAATGTGTTCATAATATTATCATGTGTATAAAATAAAAGAAAATACACTCTTTGGTAGCCATAAATGTAGATGTTACGTTCTCATTAAAACGTCAGGTCTTATAACTATTAATTTTTATTCATTGCCAACTTAAGTAGAAGCCATTAGTGCCGGTATGTACTGTAGTATACGTGCAGTTATGAGCAGTGATTTTTTCCAATCGTTGGTATTAAGAGTGCTCACATTACCGTTAACGGCCTTTACGAATAAACTATGGTATCCTACACTGTTGTCCATAGAAGAACTATATTTCCTCGTAAGAAATATAATGTGCTCGCTAGAATGTTCCATTCAAATGTGTCACCTACAACTTCGGTATAAGTTTTTTTTTTAAACACATGGTAATTCTTTTCTGCTGAGTATGGCACCAATAATTATATTTACTACACGCACGACTTCTAAAATACCCTAAACAAAAATTGTCTACATTTTTTTTTTTTGCAATTAAAAATGTTAAGAAACTGATAGAAAGCGTTGCTACCTGGCATTGTCGTGACACTGCAACTATAAGGTCGCTTATTGTTTCACGCACTGTCTCCAGAATGTTATCGGCATATCTGCCAATAGTAGCCGAGGGCATGCAATCGAGTATTTGAAGTACTTTCCTACGGTGTTTTCCGATATTTCAGATATTCTGCAGCCTGCCCGTGACCTGCCTACTATAAATGGTATACTTGCATCTCGCGCTCTTATTAGTTTACATATTTATATAAACATTTGTACAACGAGTCTTAAGTAAAATGTTACGCTAAATTTTACTTTTCACGTGCACTAAGAGAAAGGTTTTTTCTAGCCGACAAAATAACTTGTTCGTAAATAGCCAAAAATTAATATATTAAGTTGCCCCAACAAAATATTTTGATGGGTAAACGAAACTTGAAAAACAACCAAATTCGTTTAGTTCATCTAACAAATTATACGCTTGAATAAACAAAACCTCTGTGTTTGGCAAAAAAAAAATTGACTGTTAGCAATATATTAAGTTGAATAAATTGTAGGTATATTGCTTGGCCACTCATTTGATTACCTTCGTTGGTAAATGCAGATCGGGAGTTTGTAATCTTTGTGACAATTAGAACAGTGTTTGTAAGTGCGTTTGTTGTTGTNATATATATATATATATATATATATATATATATATATATAAATTTCCTGATTGCCAGTAGTCACTTCCGCCAAGGTTGCTAGGACGTCGCGCGGGGACGCGAACGATCTGGGTTCGAATCGGGGTGGGGATTTCAATTTCTTCGTATTAACCGAAACTATTTAATAAACGTTAACATAGACAACCAAAGCTACAGTTTGGAGCAATCAAATAAGAACAACCAAATAACATATTTTGAGCAAAAAAAAAAACTTTTTATTGCCCTCATACAAACAAATATTTCAGTTGTGCCAAGCAAACTTTGTTTGATTCAACAAAACCTTTTTCAGTCTGCAACGTTCTATCGCAAAGCAAATACGTACACTAAGACTCCTTTGACGCCGACGTTCTCATTCGCTGACTGGCTGTGCCAGGCTCTGGGAACGACACTCGTATATCCGTGGGATCTGCAAAAGGTTCATTACAGGCAGGGATACCAGCTGGCAAGTAGGTTTCCACAGGGATGTTTTTACAGACCTGCAAAATTCGCGTTATAATTGAGCGGAATACTGAGCTCCAAGATACTGTGCTTTTAACCGACTTCTGCAATATGCCGGCAGTACGTCTAACACGCCTCACGGGAATCTTGAGCCAATAATGTAACTTCAACGGCGAAGTGGCCGCCTGGGTAAGCCGCAGAATGGTCTGCAGGGCTCCAGCAGAAAACGTTTTATTAAAAAACCGTCCTTCGTGCCTGAGTGAGGTCTACTTACGAATATCATTTAAGAAACGTTACGCGTCTGTATAGGTTTCTAAGTTTCTCCATTTCTCTCTAAAGCATGTTTTTCGATAGTGAAATTCGCTCAAACGGATGTTTTCACGTCGATTTTTAGGTTTAAACATTCCAATACAAAACATTAAAAAATGGAATACGGCCGTTCATCAAAACCCAATTTTTAATATCACGTCATAAAATTGTAGGATCTCCGCTGAAAGACTGCACGCCAGTTCAGTGCTTTACGCGTACACTGTTAAAAAAAAGTCCGCAAAATTACGGAAAATTCAGGTTACAAATTATTCAGACATCTGTGTTAAATTACGGTATCTTCGTTTTTTTTTTCAATAACGTTCTCTCCGTGAATTTCACATAAATCTCCGTGAATTCACGAAACGTGTCCACAATCTTGCAATTTTTTTTTAAATCTGCTCTTTATAAAAAGCGGTAACAAAAAAAAATTCTTACTTTCGTTATGTGGGTGATTTACTGTGTATAAGAACTACTATTAAAAAAATAAAATATCTGGTCCGGTAGCAGTGTTTGAACTCTTAACAAAATTTTTAACTGCCTAGCACTTAACGCACTTATCTACCACGCCTTGACATGAAGAAATGTTGTAAATACGGAATTTATGTTGACCGATCCATGTATCTATTAGTTTCTAGTCACGTTATTTTCGTAATGTATTTCACTGTGTACAACAGAAAAATTCAAAACACTTTAAATATATTGTTTTGTAGTAGGATTTGAACACGAAACGAAAAATCACCAATCAATAACTCGAAACACTCACCTACCACACGAAGTATTTCGCAAATATGGCTTTTAAATGAATGTGAAGAACGCGTCTCTTTTAGTTTCAAGGCGAGTAAGAGTGCTTATTTGCGGTTTATAAAACGATGTTACAAAAAAATTGTTATATTTTCATTATGTGCGTGTTTGACTGTGTATACCGAAGATTTTGTTCTGTAGCGAAATTTGAACATGAATAAAAGAACTGCCACTCCACGAGTGGTTCGCCACTCACCTACTACTATTTTACACGAAGTATTGTTGTGAAGATGGGATTTTGTAAGCTTCAGGTATTATTTACATTACTCGTGTCTGAAAATCGTAGCCACAATAATACGAAGAGATTCCGTATTTTGTATTTATGGAGCTCATTTCCGGTATTCGTCATTACGGAGCGCCTTTTCGTAAATTAACTTTCCATCTCCGTAATATTTTCCCTAAATGTACATGAATTTATAACGGTGTAGAGGCGATGAGAGAGTTGATGCACATGTCTCTTTCGCCTCTAGTGGTGCCACGCATTTAGGCCTCAGACTCGCAAAATTCCTTCAACCAAGCGACCACCTCGACGAGGTCCAACAACAGGTAGAAGACTCCACTCGAAGGTTAGCAGCCAATAAAACCACTCACTGTGCTCACTTATGTACAAGTCGGGGGGAGTTTTTTCACGTCAACGAAAGGTAATGCGAATTTTGCACGTCTCTTCTGATTGGAGAACAGCGCTCCGGCGTGATACTGGCCAGTGACGCCGTTTCGCTAAAGTATGCGACTGGAGTTCGCACAATATGTGGCTGTTTCACGTCTCTGAAGGCTGTTCACGGTAAAGTGAGCACTTCTGAAAGCCCCGCTAAAGATGTACTTGTATGCGCATGCCATATACTTCCGCCATATGTAAAATTAACATTGGCATGGAACTGGTCGCATTATTCATGCGTCGGTCAAGTAGAATTGTAAAATTATTACAAAAGTAAACATTTTACAATGTTGCAAATTCATAAACTTACATGCGATAAATATACAGAAAGCAAAACAAATCATTTCAGTATCCTCGAATGTTTTCCTTACACTTTTAATTCAGCGTTAAGACATGGAACTACTTTCACTCCGTCGTTACCAACTTCAGAGGGTGCACGCCAGTCGTTGCACCTGTTAAAGTACATGCAGGCAAGTGCAATGAGATTTTTCAAAGGTTTATTTTAAAAGTGCTCACTTCATTGTGAACAACATTTAGTTAAAAGCNCTTTTAATTCAGCGTTAAGACATGGAACTACTTTCACTCCGTCGTTACCAACTTCAGAGGGTGCACGCCAGTCGTTGTACCTGTTAAAGTACATGCAGGCAAGTGCAATGAGATTTTTCAAAGGTTTATTTTAAAAGTGCTCACTTCATTGTGAACAACATTTAGTTAAAAGTATCTTGCGGTTCTAAGTTATGTTTTCCGGTGTAAACCATTCAAGCGATCGTTGTCTTTCCGGAAATATTTCGACAAAGACGCCATTGGAAACAGTTCTTCAGCTTTCCCCTCTTTTTCGACAACAGAAGCTTGCTTTTTATCTGGCGAAGGAACTAGAAACAGGAAGAAGAAAGAAAGTGGGGTGACTTAACCTTACTCCCACTTCCTTACTCTTCCTTACAAAACTCCGACAGCAAACAGCCTTGAGCGGCTCGCACACCACGCCTCTTCGATATTCCCCGAGGGCGCGAAGCGTCTTGTCTCACGTCCCATTCAACTTGTCTGCTCCTCTCTGCCCCTGCCCGCTGCTGCCCAAATTTAACTGCTGAGCTTTCTTGCCACAGTGTTGCCAGATGGCGGGAAATTTCAGTAGCTGGCGGGAAAAAGGAAAGAAACGACGAAAAACCAGGAAATTTCAAACTAGTATAAATTTTTTAAACGAAAAAATTTTCATAATTATTTTTTTTTAATCTGTAATCGATTTTTGGGTTAATTACAGTGGAATCTATATTTTTAGCATTTACTCTTATGTTGAACATTTCCCATATTCTTGTCATTATTCTTCATTTGATTACTACGTGCACTTTCTATAGTGGTTTGGGGATAAAGTAGAGTAAATCAGCAAAAAAAAAACTGCATACTGTATAGGTCGTACTTTTTATACAATTGCTAAAAACGGGAATTTTTGGACAAACCTTGCGGGAATTTGTAACACTGTTCGTCACCTTCAGTTCCATTCTCTCATAAGAGTGAGACGGTTTGCGTGCCCCATACACGTCGCAGTCGTCAACCTGGGTAATAAAACTGGGTTCACCCAACGCCTGGCGCACCTACTATTCTGAACAACGTTCAGTACTGGCCACTTGAAACACAACATAGTGCCAAGTTGAACGTATATACTCCAGTGAAATGTTGATTCGTACGTGGAACAACGTACTGTTTATCCTGTTTGTTTAAATAATTTACACGTTGAGTGTTCCTGACTTGCAATGCGTCGCATAGAACGGTATGAAAACAGCTGGCGAAACATTTCTTGGTTTGTGTATGTAACTTAAAACGAAATGCTTTATAGGAATGTTTTTTTCACGTAAATGTAATTCAGGTCTGTGAAATGCGTACATATGTTAAAACAGCTTTACCTCATTGGTGTAGTCAGTTTAACACATTTTTGTTTCAGTATTTAACTATTTTCACATACACACAATATACATGTGTATGTGTATGATTATATGTATATGACAGCGTGTGTTTTCGTGTCTGTATAAAAGCAATAATAAAGATGAAAGAACAAACAGTAACACCAACATAATGATNGACAGCGTGTGTTTTCGTGTCTGTATAAAAGCAATAATAAAGATGAAAGAACAAACAGTAACACCAACATAATGATAACATTAATGAAGCCGAATAGGAATTGCAATATTCCGTTTATATTCACTTCCTTAAGGCAAAAAAGATAGTCTTTGTATCATGTTTTTTCTGATGTTTGCAGCCAAGAAAGTGCTCTAATAAATGCTCCCAACGAAGTGAATTCTCGGGTGAGAGTTTGCCTGAAAGGAATGCCACGAAACGATATGTTGGTAATACATTTAGAATGTCAAACAGGATTTTCTCGAATCAAGGTCAGTTGAGTTGTTTACATTGGCGCGGCAGTTGGTAGTACCAGGGGGAGTGCGTTTACTCGTTTGCNCGAATCAAGGTCAGTTGAGTTGTTTACATTGGCGCGGCAGTTGGTAGTACCAGGGGGAGTGCGTTTACTCGTTTGCAAAGCCGCGTGTTTATTCCGGCCTATTTCCTCCCTAGGGCTGGCATCACACGTCTAAGCGTGGTGTTGACGGTTCGAAGTTTATTTCCTCGTGAAGGTTCAGCACGCCCGCGTTACAAATACCNACACGTCTAAGCGTGGTGTTGACGGTTCGAAGTTTATTTCCTCGTGAAGGTTCAGCACGCCCGCGTTACAAATACCTTGGCCTACGCCACACTCCAGAATATTTTAAAACACAATCATTGTTAGTAGCCATTGTGTGAATCCAGGCACTCGAGTGTTTAGATACTCCAAGTGGTATTTTGACTCCGGTATTTTTTTAATAGTGCCTTTCAGTTTATTCGAATTCGCAGTATAAATTACATTCACACTTTAGTTCGAACTAGGCACAGTTTATGTGACGGCCAATAATATTTACTGATTTAGCATAAAATGAGTCTTTCGATCCAAACTGTCCAATAATACGCATCAATAAATTATAGTAATGTGACTATTATTTGAAATGTTAATTACTTTCAAACTATAAAATTCCGCTAATTTTTCTGTGGGACATTCGCACGGAAAATTTGTAACTGAAAATTATCTTGTCTATTTTGTTCTACTAATGAATCGGCAAATAAAGCCTCGGGTGCTGATAATCTTTTCTTAAGAGATCATATTGTATTCTCTTTATAAAGGGCGCGTAAAATAAATATTACAAAGATAATTTTCAAGAGTTCTCTAAAACCTAACTATATCAAGACTAATCGTGTGTTGATTAATTTTGTAATTCTTCTAAAAAGGCTTATTTAAGATTCATTTATAAAAGTTATTCCATTATTTAAAACGATGTAAGAATTCTAACAAGTACTGTTCTGAAAAATTATTGATTTCCTTTTGAAAGTAGGATAATAGCTCTCCGCGTAAGCAAAGAAAATATTCATTTATTACAATTCAATCCACAAATTTAGCAACACTTTCCAGGTATATTTCCAACAACTTACAGGATTTCAGTATATGGATTACTTTTCAGCTGAATGGCAAGACCAAATTTAATTCAATTATCTTTTATAAATATTGCATACAAATTGAACCAAGTTCACGTGCTTAGATAATGATTTAGAGTATTTTTCTTAAAGTTTTCTCTAAGTTAAAATATCAGAAATAATTTTAACTTGTATATGTTAACGGTACAAAAAAAATGAATTTAAAACGAAAATAATTATTAAGGTTTCTCAATGAAAAATATTGATGCTATTGGGAGAACCAGAATCCATGAAATCGGGAATGAAAAGTTTTGGATATTTTAGTAGTAGCCTATTGCAGGATTTCACGAATACGTTAACAGAGAGAAGAGATTTGGGAAGCTCTTAACAGCGAGGTCTTGGGAGAATACTCTAACATTTCAGGAAAGCTGAACATGTGTCATCAAGCAGTTGCGTGTATGAACATCGTCTAAATAATTTNGAATACTCTAACATTTCAGGAAAGCTGAACATGTGTCATCAAGCAGTTGCGTGTATGAACATCGTCTAAATAATTTACATTTTAATAGGAAATATACTAATTAATTGCGCATAACAAATTCATTGCGATATAAAAAAAAGTTTTAGTATATGTTAATCAATGGAACATTGAATTAAGCGCAACGTATCTGTAAGATACAAGCGTATGCATATGCGATTTTCAACATTATATTTGGTNTGGAACATTGAATTAAGCGCAACGTATCTGTAAGATACAAGCGTATGCATATGCGATTTTCAACATTATATTTGGTGAATACTAGTATTTCTGACTGATAATGTCCGTCTAATTTATTGCAGTTTATATTAATATTTATTTAAAAAGTTATGCTTAAGTTTTCTGGGGCCGTAAGTATGAACGTATGGCAGGAAATAACAGCGCATGTCGAATAACTTATCGACTGAAAAAGTCGTGATAGTTTCAACTAGGTATGTTTGAAAAACATTGCACTATGTAGATGCCAATATTTATTTTATACATGCGCCAAATTTTAAAAATCATACACGAAGAAACGTGTAATTTTTTTACAAGTTCCTACGATCGAAACGCTGAAAGGAAATTTGAACACGGAATAAAAATTGCAAAGCAAGAGCAATTTTTGTAGAAAAAAAGGTACGATTTTTTACCGTCACAAATGTTTGGGAGGAACGAAAATAGGACCACCCAAATGCCATCAAGGTATATGCGTAGGTACACATTTACGTTGCTTCGCGTTCGTACCAGCCTCGGCTCGGTTTCCACGGAACATAATGCAGTTCCGCCAATATTTCGCGAACCATGCGAACTGGAAATGCGTGCCGCTAACGCACACAACTCGTTTACGAGAGTAGCCGTGGTGTGGTCTGCAGGTGTAGGGGTGTGGGGAGGAACAGAGTTGATTATAGCCACGCCGGCTACCGTGCGTTACACGGCCCGCGCCAAACATTGGTCGGACGCTGCTGACTCCCGCTCCTTCTCGTTGTTATTTAGTTTTTTTACGTCTCCTAAAGCTCTTCTTCGTCTATCGACGGTGGCAGCAGTCTATTGCGCTCTTCGTTCGTTGTGAGGCGTTTACCCTCCACGTTTCTGCGACCATTATTTACCTCCAAGGACAAACACGGGAGCAATACTGCACTCTAATTCCGAATCAGTGAGAATTTCGCTATTTAAATCGGTTTACAGCATCCGACCTATTCTGCAGTCACTTCAATTAATTTTAACCGAAGAATTAGTTAAAAAAAAAACGCCCCTGTAGTTTGTTTGTATTTTTCTGACAATTAGGATACTAACGCTGTTTGTTAAAGGTTTCTTTGAAGCCTAGCAATGGTGAAAACAGTCCTAATGAAATATTATCCACAGAAATCACAAAACAAAGCTTTAAAACGTGAAAATGTTTATCTACGCACATGACATACACTTGATAAAACTATAAATAGTCCCTCTACGCCATCATTCACAATAGCCGATGAAGTACAGGCTTAGAGCTCCGAGACTATAAGTCGTGGGTTCGAAACCCGGTTAAGTCAGGGAACGGCCGGCCATACAACTATTTGTTTGAACCAACCAATTCTTACATGTTAGTGCCAACAAAATAAAAGCAAAAGAATTGCCTTCAGCAATTGATTGGATGAAGTATTCACTGATTCATTCAGTGAATTTTTCACTCTGAAGCAATCAGTGATTTTCCACTTATTCTAAGTGGAGCCATTTTCACTGATTAAAGTAGTTGGATTTGACTGCCAATCAGTGACATTCCACTGTTTCAAATTTAAAGTGCGAATATTCCTTACACTGGCGTTATTTAAAATACTGTAATAACTCACTTTATACCTTCGTGGGCATTACTCTACCAAAGTTTTAATTTGTCATGCGAATAAAATTCCAGTGATTATAATTCGTCTAGATAATGTCAACCTTAATAATTATCATTATTTTGATAAACATTGTTGATATCATATTCAATATTTTGCATTATTATCTATTTGTGCTTATATTAGTGAGTTTTATTTTNTGATAAACATTGTTGATATCATATTCAATATTTTGCATTATTATCTATTTGTGCTTATATTAGTGAGTTTTATTTTTATTTTGGTGGCATACCTGCTTTATTCGCGTGTGTATGGTGCATGTTGGTGTGCGGATGCTTCACGTAAATTTTGANTATTTTGGTGGCATACCTGCTTTATTCGCGTGTGTATGGTGCATGTTGGTGTGCGGATGCTTCACGTAAATTTTGAAAATTACGATTGGTAAAATGAAACCGAACAGAAATGTAAAATGTCGGGTACCATTACTGTTAACACTTGTTGGAGACAGGTACTATGTTATAAATGACAAACGACATATTTACACGTTCCTAAAACCGAAACACCGACACGACAATAGTACGTGCCGTCCTGTAGAAAAAAAAAACCCATTTTTAAATACAAATTAGCAAAAAAAAATAGCTTAGCAGAAGGTAAAAGCTGTGCAGTTTGGCAAAGAAGCTTAAGGCTATCCTACGAAAACTATTTTCAAAATTGTAAAAAATAATGTGCAATATTTAAATGAGCGTAGTAATTTTTTTGGGTTGGGTATTCTGCTCGGTAACACGGTCGAACGATAATATTGTCGCTTATAATTTGAACACTTTCCAAGCGAAATGAATGCTAATGCTAAATAATCATCCTCTTGAATAGTATTTACCTTCTAGTTCTCCCCCAATCCACCCAGATTCCTTTGTAAATAAGGAGGACAGTGTAACGCAAGAGTGCCGTCTCTTTCTCTCTTCCATACTATGTGTGTATAACAAACAACAACACACTTGCATCTGTTGTTCACCATTTATGCTCATTGAAAAATTTATACAGTTTTCAAATACGAAATAAAATTATACGTTGTCTTGAAAACTGAATCCCTTAAACACTGAGAAATGGAATGTTTTGACCGCTACGAAATATTTCGTTAAAATAACTCTACAAGAAAAATTTTCATTTCCGTTCTTTAATTCTCAATTAGCTACCTAATAATATGAACGTTATTGTAAAATGTTGATAAAACAGAAAAAATATTCCTTCAATCCCTCCAACTGAGCTTTGTTCTATGTTTCTGAATCAATTGTTTAAAATTTTATTTTACTGGACTCTAGATTTTTTACTAGTCTTAATATTTTATTTTATTTATAACTACACACAGTATTTACATTTTACTTTGACATTTAGTACAAGTAATTTCAAAATATTCGTTTGGCAGAATTGGCATAAGTATTCATTTCTATACTAAGACAGAAAGCATACTAGAAGTTCACGTTATAAAGCAAGTTATTTACAGACGTTGCGTAAATACATCATATAAATAAAATTAATGTGCTTAAGTTTGATTATTCTTGTATTTGAGCGCATGTGAATGTTTAAAAACAACACCGGTACGCGAGGACAAAGTACTGAATATTTTACGAGAACGAATGTCCAAAAATACTTGAGGCGACAAGTTGGGTACAAATTGTTAGCCACTGTCGACAATATCTGAACGTAACACAAAAGGCTGTCTGCAAACCACTCCCTCCTCAAAAAAAAATCCGCTACGGATGAAATACTGAAACAGCAAACGGATTGCATACTGAGTATGGCTTCGAAAAAAGTATTTCAAAGAAAAAAATGTTGACAGTTTAATCTGTGTATGGTGATAACATCGCGGGACAGCTTGTGACATGTGAAATATGACAAGAAGTAGCAGGTTGACCGGACCGAGTGGGGTGTCGTAGTGGTAACCCATTGGTATCGCATTCGAGAGGACACGGGTTCGAACAATATCCTTGTAAAAGCCCGGTTGCTCATATTGAAAAAAAAAAGTTTGAATTATGTTGGTGGACTTGACTTACGCATTTAATTTCTCTGAGGCGAAAACTGAAGAAAATGCTGTTCACGTTGAGCACTTTAGAAGTAAACTTTAGAAAAAAATCACTGTCCCTAGTTACGACAAGCAGACAGACCACCATGCGCCCAGTAAAGTCGGCAACGACGGAGGTAAAGTAGTTCCCATGTTTTAGCGTCGAATTAAAAGAGTGTTACATAAGCATATGTGAATACTGCAATTATTTCTTTCATTTTCTGTTTTTTATGGATATAGGAGTAGGAATCACCAAATTGTGTAAAACATTTTCTTTTCTAATAATTCCTCAGTGACCTTCGACCGAGGCACGAATAAAGTGATCAGGCCTACGCAACGTCAAAATTTTACATACGTTTGAAGACAACACAATGGTCATGGAAGCATATCTTAGGCAGGGCTTTCAAAAGTGTTCAATTTACAGTGAACAGCCTACAGCAAGCATACATGACAACGTGAATTGGTAAACTAAACAAAACTGCACGTTTACCCTGCCACTGTCGTCGCGCACGCGCCTTCTCGTACGCCACCTGAGCTTTTATGGAGGCTCGTCAATACTGTTTCCCCCCGCGTCGTTAAGTCCTTGGCTCGTGCACCTGCGGCCTGTCCCCTGGAAGCTATTCCGATCACGGAGGGAGCCACTGAAAGGGCCATCAAAAACTATCGGCTTGGCAGGCTCTCAAATTCTCCGCTCTCCAGCCGAGACCTCGCCACCTCCATTACGACGTCGCGGCGTGTGTTGGGCTGAGCGTGAGGGCGGGGGTATACCGGGAGAAGAAATCGTGTCGGAGCAGCGGTGAAATATACACTCTAAATTTAAATTAGTGGAAAACCATCTATTCGCAACGTAAATATGTGGTGGACTCATACTACAAATCAAAATTATCAAATTGCAGGTATAGCAAAAATTATTCCTGAATTTCCGAATACTTATTTTACCTTTCTCTCTTACAAATATAAAATTAGGTCAAGTAGTTATTTCTAATAAAATAGTCCCCGATGTAAATCTTTCTTGGATTTGTGTTCACTATCTTTGCCGCCATTAATTTTTATTTCATAGGAATTTAATTTACTCATTTTTTTATTAAAATTTATTTTAGGTCAGTGTATTCGCAGTGAAATTCAGCTACTCGAATCTGTGAAAATGGCTCTACTCTTCATCAGTGGAAAACCAGTGGTTGTTTCAGTGAAACAGTTTCACTGTTTGAGTAAGTGACGTGAAACTATTACACTGATTGATAAAGTGACGGACAACTGCGTGCGGCGAATTAAAAATGGTTTTTATCGAAATTTGCGAGAAATAAACATATTTCTGATTGTACCTATTTATTGAGAATTGCGCAATTTAAAAAAGGGAAAATATAATTGCGGCTGGTTAGGATTGAAGCCAAACCACCCTTGCCCCGCTTTTAGACCGTTAACCTACCAATTAAGCTGTCAAGTCAACATTGAATGATAAGGGAAAAGTCTATGTATTGTATTTCTTTATCGACAATATGTAGTTTTAAATTGTATGCCCTTACTTTTCGTTTTTCATTTTATCGGTAAAGTTTCATTTGTCAAAACAAATAGTACGTATGAGTGCACTCACTTCACATTTAATGCACTTTAAACCTTCAAACCGAGCGCTATGATGATAACGCGAAAACGGAATGAAATACTTAATGTTAACGTTACCTCGTCAAATGGTATTATGAAAGACGAAACTCACATCTTAGGAAGTATTATTTATTGGTTGTATTAATTTGTGCGCTGTTATTTCACTTGATGAACGTTGATCAACTGCCATTTATTAAACGTTGCTTAACTGGTTCATCAATCAAAAACAAATCACTGAAAAACAGTGAATAAAATGGTTGACGAATCAGTGGAAAAGGCACTGAATCAATAAGTGAAGGAAAATTGGCATTTTTCACTAATTCATCAGTTGAATTCACTGAAGTGACTTTTGAATCAGTCAGGTACTGTTAACTGATGCAGTGAAATTCTCACGGATTCAGATTTAGAGTATACAGTGCGTCTCACTCTAGATTGCAGTGAGGCTACCTAATCAAATAATATAGTATATTTTACTGTTACTTCTAACTTTTCTGAAGCTCTGCTGAAGTTATACTTTTAAGGATATTCCTCCGTCTCAAACAAACAAAGCTTAACTAAGGGTATCAAAATACACTGAACAGACAACGCACAGCATTCGTGAGCACCAACTTTAAGAATGTTTTTCATAAGAACTATTTCTTACTAGGCATTACCAACACTCCTATTTTCTCCCTGATTTTTTAAATATGAATTTAACATGAGTTATGTTTAATCTTTTAGGTAAAATATAAGTAAATGTTTTATTTAACCAAATATAAGATACTTTGATGTAAAGAGAAGTACAAAACGTTTGTGACAAATGACATATTTAAGATATAACCAAACACTTCGTGATTTTTGAAAGTTTTGATTCAAANTACAAAACGTTTGTGACAAATGACATATTTAAGATATAACCAAACACTTCGTGATTTTTGAAAGTTTTGATTCAAAAAGTGTGAAGAAAATCCGAATAGACTACAGAACATCTATTTATCCACTACTGTACAATGGGAAGATTTTTGTTACNAAAGTGTGAAGAAAATCCGAATAGACTACAGAACATCTATTTATCCACTACTGTACAATGGGAAGATTTTTGTTACTTATATATTGTATGCACATATACTTTCAACGCAGCTGATCTTCCAGACTGTTGATAATCCGTATACATCTAAGCGTGCCATGTACTCTTTACTGCTATTTTTAAGTGGCCTTTCCTCTGATGCATGGTTGTGTGACCNTTTCATTTTATCGGTAAAGTTTCATTTGTCAAAACAAATAGTACGTATGAGTGCACTCACTTCACATTTAATGCACATTAAACCTTCAAACCGAGCGCTATGATGATAACGCGAAAACGAAATTAAATACTTAATGTTAACGTTACCTCGTCAAATGGTATTATGAAAGACGAAACTCACATCTTAGGAAGTATTATTTATTGGTTGTATTAATTTGTGCGCTGTTATTTCACTTGATGAACGTTGATCAACTGCCATTTATTAAACGTTGCTTAACTGGTTCATCAATCAAAAACAAATCACTGAAAAACAGTGAATAAAATGGTTGACGAATCAGTGGAAAAGGCACTGAATCAATAAGTGAAGGAAAATTGGCATTTTTCACTAATTCATCAGTTGAATTCACTGAAGTGACTTTTGAATCAGTCAGGTAATGTTAACTGATGCAGTGAAATTCTCACTGATTCAGATTTAGAGTATACAGTGCGTCTCACTCTAGATTGCAGTGAGGCTACCTAATGAAATAATATAGTATATTTTACTGTTACTTCTAACTTTTCTGAAGCTCTGCTGAAGTTATACTTTTAAGGATATTCCTCCGTCTCAAACAAGCAAAGCTTAACTAATTGTATAAAAATACACTGCCGAGACAACGCACAGCATTTGTGCGCAACAATTTTAAGAATGTTTTTCATAAGAACTATTTCTTACTAGGCATTACCAACACTCCTATTTTCTCCCTGATTTTTTAAATATGAATTTAACATGAGTTATGTTTAATTTTTTAGGTAAAATATAAGTAAATGTTTTATTTAACCAAATATAATATACTTTAATGTAAACAGAATTACAAAACGTTTGTGACAAATGACATATTTAAGATATAACCAAACACTTCGTGATTTTTGAAAGTTTTGATTCAAAAAGTGTGAAGAAAATCCGAATAGACTACAGAACATCTATTTATCCACTACTGTACAATGGGAAGATTTTTGTTACGTATATATTGTATGCACATATACTTTCAACGCAGCTGATCTTCCAGACTGTTGATAATCCGCATACATCTAAGCGTGCCATGTACTCTTTACTGCTATTTTTAAGTGGCCTTTCCTCTGATGCATGGTTGTGTGACCATGGTGAAATGTGTACGCCAAGACGATGCGCAGGNCATGGTGAAATGTGTACGCCAAGACGATGCGCAGGCAGTTTATTCCATTGCCCATCCCTTCCCACTCCGAACACTGGTTTCTGGGTAGGTCTCTTTGATCTCAAACGGACGAGGAGGATCGCCTGAAGGCGGATTGCTCCGGGCATGCCTGACACGCCAAACAAGAATTTTTTCACAGTCCGCTGTTTGACACACGACCATACTATTACGTCATATCTGGTCTCACAGTTGGGGTGTTTGTCATAAAACGCACTGCGTAAAACTCTTTGGTGTCTGTCAAGCTTGTCCGGGACGGTCCGTCTTAAGAGTACATGGCATCGAGATTTTTTTTCCTTGTTTGAGGCACAGCGATATATGCNTCCTAGCACATGGCGCTGGACTCGCGTGCAGTGCATCTGCTGTTACGCTTTCGTGTGCAAATGATATCTGTAACAGCGGAGTTTAACTGTACGCGATGAAAGGCCATAGATTAAACTACGACTGTGCCGTTTTATTTTGCTCCTACCTATTAATAAAACTGCGCAGGCGAGATATAAATATGCGATTTTTAACCATTTTCATGATTTTTCTTTCTTTTAGAATAAACGTACCATTATAAAAATAAAACTGTAGGCACCTAAATAATTGTTTTATTATTTCTATTTTCTGGCAAGAAGTATTTTGAAGACCTTCATTGTATTTGCTATGATCCGCGTACAACGAATTTACAGAAAATATGTCCGGACTACTAACTCTTAAGGCGATTCTCCTCGCCCGTGCTTAGTGATCGAAGTGACCGACCCAGCAACTGGGGTAGGAAGATATGGGCAGTTGTAAAAGCATCGTCCCGAAGCACTCACACTGGCTCCTGAGGTCGCCGCCTTGATCGTACAGACAGCATCACACGCACCGATAGAAGTCATGATGTGGACCTCTGATCTTTCGACAGACACTCTCTCCCCGTAGGCGTGCTTGCGGTCGCTTTTGTGCCGCGGGTTTCAACCGGAGTGCTTCAGTTGCTCTCTCGTTCAGCGTGCCGCTTCAAACAGTTCAAAATTATTCAAACACGTGCAGGCCACCTCATCCATTAGAGCTGCCCAGTACTGAGATAACTGGTGGCTCGTCAGAGTTCGCCAGCACCAAGCATACAGTAACCGGCAAATGTCTTTAATCGCCANTTACTCACCGTTAATGTGATATTCGTAAGTATAACTATTACGCTCAACATTTGAGATATTTCTATGTTATGAATGAGTACATGCCCATTACAGACGATGCGTTCTGTGAAGTAACGATAACATTTTTTGTCTGTAAAGCAAACATTTGCTGTAATAGAAAAGTGTTACGAGGATGCTTTACCTTATTCAGTTCTTGATATCATATAAGCGTTCTGCGATCAACTACGTTATTGGAAACGATATTTCTGCTTGACCAATTTCATCACCTCTGAATCGCAAAATGTTCAGCGTATGTTGACAAGCATCTCGGTCTCACAACACTACATTATCTCCCTTTCATTACTTTGCCGTAATACTTGCTTCAACTTACCGGTTTAAGTGTTCTCTTTAGGTACAAACTGGGCTTGTGAGGACACTGCTTCTAATTAAGGCATAATCCTACAAAAGCTTGGACGAACAACTTTACCAACTTGCACAGCGAAGTTACTTGGCCAGTTCTGTAACACCAAAGTTTTAATATTTGAGAATATTCAGAATCTCGTCTCGGAACTGGTGATATTACTATTGCTAGTAACAGTATAAATCATATTTTAAGTACACTCTAGTATAGAACACATATTCTAAATCTGAACCAGTGTGAATTGTACTTTTTATATCAGTTAACAGCTCCTTATTTATTCAAGTCACTTCAATCAATTTAACTGATGAATTAGTGAAAAAAAAANTTTTATATCAGTTAACAGCTCCTTATTTATTCAAGTCACTTCAATCAATTTAACTGATGAATTAGTGAAAAAAAAAACAGTTTTTCTTCACTTTATTGACATAGTAATATTTTAAACTTATTCATAAAACATTTCATTTACTGNGAAAAAAAAACAGTTTTTCTTCACTTTATTGACATAGTAATATTTTAAACTTATTCATAAAACATTTCATTTACTGTTTATTATTTATTTATTTTTTTACTGTTGGATAAATTAAACTAGTTATGTGTACGTTATAACCATAGCGCTCGATTTGAATGTTTAAACTATATTAAATGTGGTGAAGTGAGTGCAGTGATACGTACTATTTGTTTTAACAATCCTAATGTTACCAATAAAACTAAAAACGGAAAGAATGGAGATACAATTAAAAGCAAAATATTTTAGATAAATATAAAAAACACATATTTTCTCCTTTGCGATCAATGTTGGCTTGATGGTGCAATTGTTAAGATAACGGCCCAAAAACGGGATATTGTGGGTTTAAATTCTGGGCACCACAAATAGTTTTAAACTTGTTTTCCAATCGTTAAATTTCACAATGTATCTGAAATATGTTTATTTATCTTCATGATTTAGCTAAATTCAATAAAAACAATATTTAATTCACCGTACGCAGTTTGCTGTCACTTAATCAATCAGTGTAATTGTTTCACTGTAACAACCAGTGTTTTGCCACCGATTTTAAGTGGAGCTATTTGCTCTAATTCGGGTAGTTTAAATTCACTGCGATGGTTTTAGGTTTTTCAGCGATTCGGATTTAGAGTGTATATCTCTTACAACAGAAGGCCTACTTACTATGTTGAAACGACATACAAGCTCAAACCCTTAAAATAAAGGTAACCAAAGTTTGCTTAACTGCGAACTTCCTGTGTTGGAAGTAGGAAAAAGAGAAAAGAAAAAAACAAGCCCAAAACCTTGAAGACAGTAAAAGCTTTCGATCCCATACCTATGGTGGTTTAGGTAAGCAAAGTTCGTAGTATACTTATAACCTTAATTTATGCTAGAGTATGGGTAGTTTAGTTGATACAAATCAATACGTTAAATATTTGTATTAAAATATATTTACATAGCACACAATTGTAGAGCAAATGATCTATTAGTATCCCATTAAATCGTAGTAACTTACTCGAAACGCTGAGATATGTGGTACACCTCCGATTTTAATTAATATTTGCATATTTGAATTGACCGTCGGTATTGAATACAAAACTAGTAAAATATGAGCTGCTTCTTCTTCTTCTTCTTCGTCAAGGATTTTTATTCACNCGTCGGTATTGAATACAAAACTAGTAAAATATGAGCTGCTTCTTCTTCTTCTTCTTCGTCAAGGATTTTTATTCACGCACTGTAATCACTCACAGAAACTGGAAGTAAAAGCTTCACATTCTTGAAGCGCGTCTTCTTATAAACGTAACTATAAGCTGTATCGAATAGTACAAGAAAGGCACATCACAAAATGTGGTATATGAAATAAATAACAAGTGAGAAGGACGTGCTTTTTCATTCCTGTTGATTCATTCAGTGTATTTTCACATATTTAATATGTCCTTGTTATACACCTTCGAAAAAGTCNTTTTTCATTCCTGTTGATTCATTCAGTGTATTTTCACATATTTAATATGTCCTTGTTATACACCTTCGAAAAAGTCGAACATATCAAATATGTTTAATGGTAAGAAAACACAATATCGCTCAGGCAATTTTTTAGTATAACATCCAGGACAAATAAACCCATCACATCATGCCACTAATCGTTGTAGACATACCAGAACCACGAATATAGTTCCCATAGAAATAGTTTGCACATCAAACAAAATCAACTTTTGAGTTCGCTATCCAGTTAACTTTTCATAACAGTTTGTTAACACCACGACGAATTATAACTTTAACCAGTTTTAACGACATTTAAAAGAATAAGAGGACCGTGGTGGTGCAGTAGTCAGACTGCTAGCCTCCCACCAAGGCGAACTGCGTAGGATTCCTGGTGAGGTCAGCCGGTTATTTGCTTGTGGGAAACGTGGCGGACGTTGTCATTGGTCGACGGGTTTTCTCGGGAGACTCCCGTTTCCCCGCGCTTGCATGTTCCGCCACTGCTCCATCTGCTCCTCTTTTCATCATCACCAACGCTGAAGACGTCGCTGTTTAACGCTGACCAGAACCTGTCCATTCAGCTTTAAATATGTATGTAATTAAAGTTTGGAAATTAAGCCTTCCCATATATGCACTGAATAAGAGTGTGTACAACTAAATTTTTATCAATCGAATATTTTCAAAATATTTTTTCCTTATGGGGAAATGTAAAGTTTTCAGCGGCATAATATGACTATACTTGGAGAAAGTTTATTATCTTTTACAAGAAGCGTGAGCTTAATTAATTACAATTCCATAATTCCATCTAAATAGTATAATTAACACATTCATATTACCGCAGGCGACACACCAACCACTTGGCTTCTTACCATAACGCATTAGTTAATGTCTACGTCTGGTAATTGNATATTACCGCAGGCGACACACCAACCACTTGGCTTCTTACCATAACGCATTAGTTAATGTCTACGTCTGGTAATTGAGAAAACTGTAACTAGCCCACGAGCGACTGTAGAATACCATGAATAATGATGCCGTTCCTAATGCAATCGAGCGAAAACAACAATTAAATATACGGGCTATTTCAAGGTTGAAAGTCATATGCATACCGTGTTCGAAGAATGCAACACCGCCGTCGTAGAGTGGCTAAGCAGTTAATTTTGCACGTGGATTTAAATTTGGCATTTTGAAATACCGGGTACTCACAAAAATCNGTAGAGTGGCTAAGCAGTTAATTTTGCACGTGGATTTAAATTTGGCATTTTGAAATACCGGGTACTCACAAAAATCACCGACGAGCTGATGTTATGTATACAATTGCAGCAGATTAAAATAGCAGACAGATACGTCTCCGAAGTATAAATATATAACTAAATAATAAAGTTTGAAGTAAATAAGAAATTATTTATTCATTATTTTATTTTTTCTTACATCATACCACTATATCTTATTGTGTTCTAAGTTCAGACGTTACGAAATGACAGCCTCATGTAAGTAGGCAAACTCGTTGCGCACCTACATCAGTTCCAGTCGATTTTTCTTCGTAAACACACCAAGAAGGTTACATACAACCTCCTTGCATGGGCGAGGTCATGGGTGTACACTGCCCCCCCCCCCCCNGTCTACCCCCTAAACCAAATTCAAGTAAATAAAATAATATTAACTAATACTACAAGAGTGGCATAGTGCAAGGTTTTAGTGTGTTTTAAATAACTGACGATTTTGGTAGATCTTCCTGTACTTTTTAAGTTAAAATAAAGAAATTTAAAACAATTGTTGAGCATTTTGTTCTGAATCTACTACAGAGCATCACGGTGAGTTTGTAAGCTAAAGCTCCTATCCCGTTCACTAACCCTGCCCCCCGCCCCCCTCCAATGTATCCTGGCTACGCCCCTGCCTCCTTGAAACACACTGGCCTCGTTTCGCAGGCGCCAAAGTACTATTGAGCAGTATAAAATGATTCCCTCTGTATGTGGGCCAGCATAACGGAAATAGCCTCTGGAAGTGTTTTTTCCGCAAATGTAGTAGACCTTATGTGAAGAACCAGGAACCGCAGAGCGCCATGGCACAATTACTGGCGGAATCAGATAAAGCTACACACCAATCAAAGCCAGGATCAGATAAGTCTACGGCCTGCCTTCTATGTGCCGCAAATCTCGCCGCCAGAAGTTCAAAGGCAGTAGGTGNCCAGGATCAGATAAGTCTACGGCCTGCCTTCTATGTGCCGCAAATCTCGCCGCCAGAAGTTCAAAGGCAGTAGGTGGGGCTTGACAGAAGAGCGTACAGGATTATCTGGACCACCGACAAAGGGCAAATTCAACACCCGGCACAAATAAAAACGCAATTATCTACATTTTCAACGTCCGTCAGTCAATGCATAGGTACATACTGACATATTCTGCTTAGCAATTTCGTTTTTCGCTAAACAGGAGTCAAACTTATATTGGGTGTTAAAGTTACGTAAATCACGGTGGTTTAACTTAATTATCCTTTAAAAAAATTAGAAACCGAAAAACCTCAAAAAATGTTATCGAAAACTGTTCGATAATCATTGCAAGTATAGAACTTAATTTATTTTTCTGATGAAAAGTTTTTGCACTTCTTAGACCTACTAATTTTGATGATTGCGTCAGATCAATATAAACCACATAAATGAATATGGTCATATTGTTATGAACTAAATGATGTCACATGTTAACTTGGTTAGATAGGTCTGTAGTATAGATACGATTAAGGAGTTCAACTCAGAAGACGTATTAATGTAGGAACAATATGCATATACCGGACAGCAGCAAAAAAAAAAAAAAAACTAAATGGTTTGATGCATTTGCGATACTAAAAACGTTTTTGATAAGAATCAAGAAGAAATCTAAAATAAATTGATTCTCTCTTTAAAAACTTCAACCTGTCTTACCTGTGTCTTTGAGTACAGAGAAGTTATTTTAATATGGCTATTTGGGAAAAACTTTACTATCGCAACAAATTTTCTGTTAAGTATTCCGGAATTTTAATAATTATATATTTAAAAAAAAAAACTTATAATCTCAAGAGCTAAATAAAAATTATGAAAAAAATATATATATAAAATATTTGTTTTATGTACTATGTATAGCAACACGACCGAAAAGTTTCACCGTGTGGTTTACGAACAGTGTGTCCGTAAAGACAATTTTAAGCATAGATAGAGGCCGCGATATTGTAGGAGTCAGGCTACTCGCCTCCCACCACGGTAAACCAGGTTTAGATTCCCGGCGATGTCACCCGAATTTTAAACATGAGAGAAACGTGGCGGACATTTCCGGCGGGTTTTCTCGGGGTACTCCCTTTACTCCCGCCATCGCATTATTGCGTTGCTCCATCTTTATCTCATTCCAGCATCATTGCCGCCCACACCCTCACTGTTAAAGGCCCCGTCTACTTGGAGCCCTAACTGCGTTGCAACGAGTATGATTGAAATACGTTTTACTTTTTAATGAAACATTTACACGTGTCCTTAGTATGTCTACCAACAAGAATAAAACATACTCCAGAAGAGGAAAAAATGGTACTTTAAAGGTATCACGCGTTCTGTAAATATTATTTTGAATCTCTCGAAAATGGTTAGAAATGGCTTTTCCAGACTGCCGTATCTTGAGACACACTAGCCGGACACGAGCGAGACTACGATAAGGGCCTGTATTGAACTTTGCTACACACTTTTCATCAATAAAATGGCAGGGTCACTGCTTGAAGTCCCGTATGTATATGCAGAACGACGAGAGCACTGCACGCCAGTTCAGACTCCTGCGTGTAGCGGCGATGACGCACTTGCAGCGCGTGCAAGTGTAGCCCTTATAGTTCCCGCTCTTCTTCGCCTCAGACGCTGATAAAAATCTCTACGGAGGGAGGCGGGCCCCTTAAGCAGTTACCAAAACCTCTCAGCTCAACGGTATTAAAAAAAAAAAGTTAAAATAAGCAGCGGTATGATTTAAATCTGACACGGACACAGTATGGTGTCAGATGCATCGCTGTAACATCGTATTGACGCCCGTTTGTAAATGCCAAGTGGAAAGCCACGAATACAGAATGTATCTTAATTAGACCGACAAACTTCGGCTGCAAGTTAATCACGAAATAAGAAGGCGAAAACATAAATACGACCGATGGTCTAAAGGGAATCCTACGGGTGGTACAAATCTTTGAAATTGCCACTGAAGCACTAGTTTATTACAAACTAGCGAACCGGCCCGGCTTTGGCCGGCAACAATTTAGTTTTTATCACCAATACTTTGAAAGACAAAAATAGTAACTGTGGGACATCCTTAGAAGATAAACATATGCTATTGCGGACTTTTGTGTAGACTTTTTGAAAGATACAATTATGTAGTACATCAATTTGATGTATATCTTACGGTTAGTCAGCGCTAGCCATGTGAGCTCCCTAAAAGCGTTTTTTTACGACTTGATTATAAACGGTTTAACATTTCTCTACTATACCTACATTAAATATAAATGAATTATATACAAAAACCTTTCTCAAGAAATTCTCTAAACTATGTAAAAAACCGCATCAAAATCTATCAAGTAGCTTAGAAGTATTAAGCGAATACAGAGACAGACGCGGATAAGTGACTTGTTTTATAATTTTAAGAGATATTGCTGAAAATTTTTAAGATGGAACATTGAGTGATTGGATAATGTGTAACCGAACGAAGATCTGTAAACACTACAACACCTGTATGTCACTGCCATCAAATTATTTCATGGAAATAATCGCAGTTAATAGCCTTATTTCGAGTTAATCGCCATGAAGCTGTGTCTTATTGGGATTTAAAGATGGATTATCAGCCCGCATGTCACAGTTAACTTTACTCATTATGCAAACACTCTTTGCTCTATCTCTAGTATTTGTAATAAATTAGTGCTTCAGATCCAACTTCAAAAATATGTACCAACCTTAGGATTCACTTTAGAACGTACGCAGTACATGCATGTGTTTTCGCGCTCTTTTTTTTTCCTTATAACCTGCAACCGAAGTTTGTAGGTATAATTTAGATACATCCTGTATTTTCACCTGCGAAATACGCCGACATGGTGTTTGCACACGGGCTCTGGAATACGAGCAGATGTTCTGTGGCTGAATACCTCTGGCAATGCTCCAGTCACGTTCGTTAATGTGCCCGGCCGTTAGCTGGGAACTGGATCGTGTCCACAAGGGCCAGCTAAACGCCCGGAACGATGAGGGGCTGTTCCTAAAGCAGTCGATCTCGTATTTAGTGTAAATGTATGAAAATTGCTGTAATCAGATATTATTTATTCTACCACGCGTAACTTTAACGGATGAGGCACCTTACACCCGTGACGGAATTAATAACCCAGAAAATTGCTACACGCAAGTTCATGAACATCCACACTTCGTGACAAGACGATTGTTTGCGACAAATGTTTTCAAGAAATGCGAATTACTTGGCCTCCATCTTGATGGGCTTTTCACACAGGGAAATGTGCTCCTAATTATTAAAGATATTCTGTAAACAGTTGGTCACTACACTGTTTAAAAAATGTGTAATTTTTATAGATAAGTCATTTTTAATATTACTAATGTTTGTAACAGTACAGAAATTTCTCTTGTAAAATTACTAGTTTGTAAAACTACAACAGCCGTGTTTATAATGAACCTCAAGAAATGTTTGTACCTATATTTCTTACTCGTATCTACGAATTCAAGCAAAATGGCGGACACTCAACAACGTAAAACCGTATATATCTGTTTGTGCAAAAACTAGTGGTGATGTAAAATGTAGTTGCGTGCAAGAAGAAGTGTACGCGTATTGCAATTTTCATCAACGTCAACAACTTAAAAAATCTCAAATAATCATTATAAAACTACTAGTTGTAAAATACTTGACGCTATTACTCAGTAGTTGTTAATGTGAATGTTTCATTTTCACGCAGAATTGTCAAAATTAAATAAATACTTTTTTCTTACCCGAATAATTCCATTATTATTATGTATGCATTTTCTAACATTCAGTGTAAAATTAATTATGTCGACAGTAAGTCATGTTGGTCTTGTGGTTAAGACTGTGGGATAATAACGCAAATACGTGGATTCTAGTGTGTGTATTGCAAGAAAAAGCTTTTTTTTTTTTTTTTTTTTTTTTCAAAGGATTTTCTTAGCAACTGGGTTTCCAAGGATTTTTCTTGTGAAAGTATCAAAAAAATGTTTACAGTGTACTTTTTGAAGTTCTGCCGTTAAAGATACGGAGTCAGGGACCATATTCTGTAACTTTAGCCAGCTTAAAAATGCCTACTGCAAGCATCTCTATGATAAAGATACCTGAAACGACAGTTACTCTTAATTTTCGCTATGTAGTATTATGTTAAGCATATATTTATGGTTGGCTTTGTAATGTCATATAGGTTTAGAAACGGGTTCTGTTCTGAAATCAACACTTTGCTTGTTAAATTTTTTTTGTAGCAGAGTGCTACGTATCACATCCTACGTGTTATTATATTTAATATTCAATTCTAAATTGTAATTTTTTTCTTAATAGATATCTTGATAATGCCTGTAAATTAAATTTACTCCTCTGTATGATTAGAGATTTCAAAAGGTCTTAGTTTATTTTGGATATCACGTGACAGCAGTGGCTGAGTCCGTCGTCAGTATCATAACTACTTTTAGAAGATATCAGTAGCAAAAATTAACATACACTTCATAAAAGTATATTTTAGACGCTTCATATTTGTGCGGAAATGTAACATAATCTAATATTTATCGTCTTCTTAGTATTTTAATGGGTTTTTTTTTCTCTAAGGAGCGTGTTTGCTTGAAATAACTCCAATACGTAGGGCAATTTATTTCCACTGCTGTTCATACAAACTCCTTGTTGGCCTGGCTTGATATAGAAAAAGTCACGAAGCATTTCAAACACTGTCATGGCATCATTTTCAATTAAGCAATACCTTTTCACTTCGTAAATATATGTAGTCTCGCGATAACTGCCTTTATATAAATGCAGTAAAGAGTTGCAGAATAGGATCCCTGGCCTCATTATTCTCATTTTCTTTCTACATGGCTTCCTCAAGCCCGGACTTCAGAGAATACGCACGGAGAAAGCGTCGGAGCAGTAACTGAGCCACCCATAACCTTAAACGAACTCCCTCTCACGCAGTGGAAGAACGGCATGGTGCAGTGTGTCTACAGAACGTCTCGGAACGTTACTCTTAAATTCTCTCAACGTATTCCATATCTCATTCACAAATGTACTTACACTTCACAAAACAGCAGATTCCACATGCATGTAAATTAGAATGTTTTTTAAGTTGCCTTCGGTGGGGAGTGGAGGGCAAGACGGTACAGTTAGTTACTGTTTGAACCACTATAGTGTTTCAGCGGTTAATTATAGAAGTTTGATTAATTTAAAGATTAACATACATATTCTTGGAACACAATTTACGCAGTCAGAAGTTTAAACATCGCATGAAATCCATAGTAATATTTTTCCCCCTTAAGTAATACATATAATTCATACTACCCCATATTCGGGTAAGATGGGGTACATAATTGCAAGTTCGTTTCGTCCGATGAATGCACGTATTTTTTGCGTCACCATCGTCACCACCCATCGATGCCAACACATGGAACAGTGTGACCAACAGCCACAAGACCCACACGCCACACACCCTTGTGTTGACTGTGAATACAAACCGCCACAATCCGAGTACTCCACATCATCTTCATCACTGCCCGACAAACTCGTAGGTTAAAGTATAGCCATATCCACGAATAGATTTGTTAGATGGGGTTCCCACCATCGTTCCTTCTTGTCCCACTCCTTCTCGCCCCAAGCGCACTGCGAACAAACATGGCCGTCAACCACACTCACGAGTGAAAATGAACTAAAACAAACATGCCAGTTTTAAGCTTGACGACAGATAATTTACTTAGTCAGGTGTGTTAGTTTACACGTTACACGCGTCACCAGTGGCGACACTTCAAAATAGCGCAAAAAATGCACCAGCACCTTTAAGAACCAACAAAACGTCATCACAAATACAACAAAAGATACAATAGCTCACCACTTTCCCGGCAGTCTAGGAAGAGTTCTAAGGAAGGTACCTACATGGTTTCAGTCAGGCAGCAGCACTTCACCAACAAAGCCGAGGGAAGTTCCCAGTCTTGTCTCGCTACTCCGTCATGGCCCTTCTTCCCCTATATGAAAGTGAATTTACCCCGCTGTTATGAATGACTACAGTGACCTTTACAGATTAAGTAATTTATTAGAATAATTTCGAAATGCATTAATGCTTTCAGCCTTATTTTGAGTTTCATTGCAGTTTTCTTTCCATTACAGCTTGAGGAAGCAGTCTTTGAAAAAAATAATATTTTAATCTTTGTTGGCTTATATGCATTAGCCAGGAAACCATTGCTAGCAGAATGAGGTCAAAACAGTAATAATTTGACAGAAATTACAAAAAAAAAATAACTCTTGCCAGTAATTATGAATTAAAATTTGCTCCTGGTTTTGCACTGTCGTTTAATGACTTATTCTTAGGGTAAATCAATAAAAAAGTTACATTTCCACTTTATGGCCATGTGTGAAACCACCAATACATATTCAACACGGCTATGACAACATACAATGTAAGTTAACTTTTCCACATAGTCCCCAAGAGACTGTAAATATTTCTGGGAACGGTTAACCAACTTTTCGATTCCGGATGCGTAGACATCTCCTCCAGCGCTATGTAACCACCCGGAGACAGCTGCTTTCACCTCCTCATCGTTTCGTAATCGTCGTCCACCGAGATCCTTTTTCAGCTTACCGAAAACATGAAAATCACACGGCGCTAAGCGCTAAGTCTGAACTGTATGGAGGATGTTGCCATGCCTCCCACTTGAATCGTTGCAGCAGTTCGGACGTTTGGAGGGCCGTGTGAGGTGTTGCGTTATCGTGCAACAAAATCACACCGGCGCTCAATTTTCCCTGGCGCTTCTTTTTAAATGCTTTACGCAACCGGTTCAACGTTTGACAATACGAAGCCGAGTTGATTGTCTTGCCTTTCTGCATAAATTCCACGTGCACCACACCCTCCATGTCAAAGAACACTGTCGCCATTACCTTTCCTACTGAAGGTTGGACCTTGGCCTTCTTTCGTTGTGGTGATGAGGTGTGCACCCATTCCATCGATGTTCTCTTTGTTTCGGGGGTGAAGTAATGGACCCACGTTTCATCCTCTGTGATGATTCGCCGCAGAAACTNAATGGACCCACGTTTCATCCTCTGTGATGATTCGCCGCAGAAACTCGTTGCCCTCCGCAGAATACCGTTGCGAAAATACCAGTGACGATTGGAAACGTTGTCCCTTGTGAACATTGGTGAGAAGACGTGGGACCCATCATTGACACAGTTTACGAAATCCAAGGTGCTCGTGAACAATGGAGAACACACTGCCATACGAAACGTTCAGCATGCTGGCAATTTCCTGCAGTTTAATGCGCTGATTCTCTCTAATGATCGCGTCCACACGGTCAACATTTGCAACGGTACTGGACGTTGCGGGCCTGCCTTCGCGATATTCGTCCGTGATATCCGTGNTCCACACGGTCAACATTTGCAACGGTACTGGACGTTGCGGGCCTGCCTTCGCGATATTCGTCCGTGATATCCGTGCATGCGGCATCAAATTACTGACACTACTTTACAATACCTGGCCGAGAAATTGAACGCTCACCATATACAGCAGTGATTTGATGATGAATGTCCGTGTAATTGAACCGTTTAGCCCATACACATAGGATCGTTGCACGCACCTCTAATTTGGAGTTAACATCCAGTTGACGCGCCATTGATCCTAGCCCGCTCTGCACACACAACACGACGAGCAACCACACCAACCTTCATATGGGATGTCTCAGCAGTTACTGTCCCTTTCTCCGCATTGCCCAAGGTCACGACACACAGTGTGCTCTCGCGGCGAGTTAGTGTAACTTATTTTTTTATTTTTCCTTGAGTATACGGAAAATACTTATACCGGTAGTCAGGATTTAAAACAGTAAATGACCCACGAATTAGTTATGTATATCAATAAATAATCCGCTTATATTCACACAACATATTAAGAAAACTAACCATTCACTTAGCGAATGAAAAATTTTTCCTCCATTTTGTGTACAGGAAATACCATTTTATTAAGGAGTTTCAGCTGTCGCATTTTTTGAGTGTTCTCACTAACTCGGAACGGATTCAGAATACATTATGTGTCGTGTATATCTTAATAGTGCAAGAATAGTACTCAGTGATCTAAGGTAAAAAGATTTATTAGTAAATCCCCAAGTGTTTTTTGGTCACGTACCAAAATTTTTAGCAGTTGACTTTCAGTGTGAAAGACCTACAGCGGTTTTGGTTCCACCCCTGCAGCTATGGAGGAGGAGAATGGGGACTGCAGAAGCACACGCACAGATATTAAAACAATACTCAGTAGCTGTAGTGTGATAAAATCACACCGTTACAAAGTGGAAATTTAAACAGTGTTATGTTAAGCTTGTTTGGTTAAGGCTTAGTCTCACCAAATAACGAATCACTAACATTCAGTATTGTTCAACTCCAAAACATAGCGTTTATGTTCCCATAACTATACACAATTCGCCCACAGATACGTCAGAGGGACGTGACTAAAATTCACTTAAATAGAGAAGGGGGGGGGGATGTTACTCAAGTTCTCTACACCAGAAAAAGCCATCTGACTCGTCTCTGTTAAAAGACACTTGGAACCTATTCGATCAGGCCCGCTCCACCTGGAAGATCACAAGTCGGCGGAGTCGATCGTGCCAAGCGACTGCGCCTCGGCAGTCGACGTCCGCAGGAGTCCTCCTGCAGCAATGGCGACCCCCAACCGCCAGTTGTCTCAGCGCTTATACATGTAGTCTGGCCGCGTGTCCTCGATTTCCCCCTTCCGCTTGCCCATCTGACCAGCTCTCCCTAGGCGTCGTTATGCATGTCCGTTATCCTTGATGGCCATAACAACATCCTCCTGGTAAAATAGCGGTCGTCCTCGACCGTCGTGGTGCGTGGTTGCAGGAGTTACAGCGGCGGCCAGTAGTTGTGGACTGCATCACAGAGGCTGCCACTGGACCCGTTGGATGCGTTGGATGACGGCCCTTCCCTGGCGGGGACCTGATTTCACGCCAATGCGCTTGCCGCGGAATTAAATTGCAGTTTCATGATAATGTCCTTAACTGTCCCTTTCAGTTATTAATAATACTGTAGAGTCTCGATTATTTCTGGGCAGGTGAAGCCTTACTATTTATATTATGAAATCCGCCTTATATTATAAATTTGTTTTTAACAATTTGAAATTTTACATCTTGTATTTGTAACTGTACATTGTATACATTATAGANTATATTATAAATTTGTTTTTAACAATTTGAAATTTTACATCTTGTATTTGTAACTGTACATTGTATACATTATAGAGAACATAATTTGATTGTATTCTTATATGACTATTACATATTTATTTACGTATTTATTTTTCGTCATTTATTCATATGACTATGTATGTCTTTTTGCCTTTTATACGCAGTTTTACTAATTTACAATACTTCAAGTAGTTTTTAAATATATTAACACAATATCTTAAATTAAGTGTATGTAACACTAGTTTGTACTTTGCACCNACTTCAAGTAGTTTTTAAATATATTAACACAATATCTTAAATTAAGTGTATGTAACACTAGTTTGTACTTTGCACCAGACCTGGGCTTCATATATTGGCGGGAATTTGGGATGTAAGGATTGGCTACCAACTATCCCCCAATTTAAATAATGAAATCAAAATTTTGTTTTGCTGCCATCCTTACTAGGAATATGAAGTGTTGGATTTTATGTGCAAGCCTATACATTTTGCTCCATAGCTTCTTGCTTTGTATTGTTATAACCAACTAACATTTTAAAATGCACGGTGTATGATTTGTAATATAATGCTATCAAACCATAACAATATATACATTGTAGTTTTACAACTCTAGTATTTACATTAGCTGCATCACTTTTCTGTTATCACTGTAACTTTATTTGGCTTGTAACATATTTATATTGATCTTAAATCTCATTACAAAGTTTATTCCAGTCTGATGTAGTTCGCTTGTGATTTATGTAACCTTAACTTATGGTTACTATTATTTATACATTTACCACATTATTCTAAACATTGCATATTATTATTCTACTTTTCTTTATTTATTATTTGTATTTACTTGTCCTAGCCCCGGGTTATTTTATTGTACCTTGTCTAACATTCAGGCGTATGTTTGTTTGTGGCATTCTTGCCTGCATGATGCTGCACTCTATTGCGAGTGACGTGAACTACGTCCTGCCTGCATGACGAAGGTACAGTCAGCGGTAATGTTACGCTGATCAACAGTCTCCTCGCGCTTCGTGACGCGGTACAGATTTGCTCAGCGCGCTGTAATGGTGTATTTGTGACTACTATTTCGTACTTATTGCATGTGTACTTGTGCAATAGTGAGCTCAGTGATTCCGTGTTCCCTTTTTACGACGCGTGAGCTTACTCGTTTGGTACTTAATTGCAACTTATCGTGAAGGTATTTATTGTGACGACAGCCGGCCGGCGTTTTGAAGCTGCAGTTCAAACTGCAAAGAAACTATTTAAGCTCATGCGGGCTTCTGGAGAGACTACTATTTGACGTCGTCGGTTCAAATTTATTATAAGTTGTTACCTGTATGTAACGTTCCTCTGTGAGTGCGCGCGTTGTTTACTCTTTATTGCCGGCTTTGCGCAATGGCCTTGCCATTTAGCATTAAATAGTGCTTCTAAAACTTTAATTACGTACTGATACTTGCTGGCTTTTGCACAAAGTGACTTTGTCTCGTGGCTTAAGTATTGCCAACCTTCCACGTATCACTGTCACCTTCTTGGTGACCTGTTGATACTTTTCGTGTTCGCACTGTTTTATGATTTTATCTCGAGAGCCGCTTTATTTAGGTCAGAGCACCTTTTAACCACGTACCGTGACTTTCGGCACACAATTGTATTGCCGCCTCCTTGATTATTTCTTCATCTTGCGCTGGAGCTAGAAAACTGCTTACATTCTGCCATGGGAGTACTGGGGAGCTGTGAGTAACAAATATAATAACTTATTGATTAGTTTGTGTCGTTAATACTGCTGACATTTGTAAAATGCGAATGAATAAAATGATGATCAGTGCCAACAGTAAAATTATAGCTGTTGTAGTAAGATGCGAATATTCGTGCAATGAAAACATATAAAGTATGTTGTTGTCTGACGGAAGAAGAGTTTGTGTAGCCTGTGTTAATGTTGGTATCGTTTCGAAATTCACGTATTTAGTGTTCCAGATGGGTTTAAGGGACTAATTGATCGTAATAAAGTGAATGCCCGTGATGATAGCTAATTGATCAATTTGGAATGTTTTAATTTTCATCCAATGTATTGATATTACTGTCAGTACCATAGTATTTTTCGATGACAGTATGTCGCAGAAATACGTTGCTTCTATTATAACCTTATTCCTATGTTTGAGAAAGCAACCACATGGAAGTTTTATTTCAGTGCTACCAATATGGGTTGGTGAAATTACTCTGTTAAGTGAGTTGTTGGCACATATTATAACCAAATCTCCCTTTGCATTTGTAATTACATATTGTTCTGGATGTATGTTTTTAATCGATAACAATATTTCGTTCTTACATGAAAACTATACAGTTGTCCAAGAGTTTTTAGTTACTATTTAATAATATTGCTCCCTTATGCATTCGTACTTTTGTGATAAAGAGATTTCCTAAGGAATATAATAGATGTTTTCATCGTGTTCTGTCAAGTTACCTATTTCTTTCATTTCATATGTTTGGGAATGTATTGCTTTAGTGGGACAAGGAACAGAACAACATGCGCGTACCCCCAGTGTAAGCCAGCAGTCACATGACGAGCACTAGAGGTAGTGGCGGGGACTAGTCAAGTCAGCAGCTCGCGGCACTATGGGATCGGTCCGGCACGGTTTTCGGGGAGCGGCCCGAGTTACACGGTACGACTTACCTCCATTGCATCTACGTCGCGTATAAGCTCGGTACACCACTGCGGGGCATGGAGAACGTGCGGTTCCGAACTCCCACTGGAGTTGTAAGGATCCCCTTTGAAATTACGATGAACCCCATGGACCTCCGAATTATACTTATACCGAAATTCCTTGTTTACTGTAACTTTTGGATCATCTCTTAAAATAACAGTTCGTTCTGTTTGTTCTTTTACTTCACTATCGAACATATTATTTTTAATCATGCATATGGGTATACTACTTTGGAAAATTAAAACATTTATCTATCAACACAATCACAAAAAGTTGGGAACTACAACCATACAATACATAGGTTTATTATTTTTAATTAAGAGTAATGCCTCTTAAATTTTATTTGGCAAGAATGATATAATACCGTGTTACATTTTTACGTTCATTTAAAAATAATAATTTGAGTAAAAGTGGCTTACTATCTTGAATATTTTTGGACTACAATATGTTAAAAACAACATCATAAATTGTAATTTAATAACAGTGTGCTCAAAATCCATTGTAGCTAATTTGAAAAATGTGTATTATGACGAAACTAATAGACATGCCCCCAGTAAGTTTACCTACGAAAATAAAACACATTCCAAACGTTGACTGAATGATACATTCAAAACATCACGCACATTGGAAAGATTATTTTCATGCCCTCCAAAATAGCTTAAAACCTGTTTTTTTTTTCTTTAGACTACTGCATCCCACAATATGTGAATCGTATAAACGGGAAGCTACTACAGAGGCATGCATTAGACTTTGCTACAGAGGCGCGTCCGATGAAGTTATAGGGTCACTGCTTAAATTTCTGAAGTTTTACAATCACAACCGAAACACCGCGCGCAAGGTAAGAGGCATATGCATATAGGCGTTAACGTCGGCATTTATAAGTTTAATGGAAATAAACAGTGTTCTAACGTTAATAATATTTCTTCATCGATAGCAGTACTTCGTGTCCTAACAAATAAATTTAATACACCTGAAATTAAATCTCGGCCACCAAGGCTTTCTCTTTTTAATGATCGTGAGCATAGAAACAAGTTGCCGTAGCAAAAATAAAACTCTTTTAAAGGCGAACTTTTGCTATATAAATATGCTTTCTACGCCCTCATTGCAGATAAAAGCATGGGAGATCGTATATAATGATGCAGCGCAGTTCAGTGGGCAAAAAAGTCGTTTAAATTTACGTACAGCGTCTTTGAAGCAACAATTGCAGCAACAGGAAATTCAGGATCAACGGTCAAACGAATTTGGCAGAGGGTAAAAAAACAAACAGCACAACCATTCTGACTTTTCATTACGTAAATGTAAGAAATAATCACAAGAAATAAACTAAAGAAGATGATTTTATATGTGGCGCTGTGCGGAAAAAAAAATGCACAAGTTTTACAAGGGTAGAAAAACGTAATACTATTATTCCAAGTTTTACAGTTATGTTCATATTTGTCTATTATTTGTTGTGGCAAACTTTTTATGAGAGGGATGAATCTGTTTGTTGAAAGTCTTATTTTTCTTAAGAATTTTTCAATTTTAGTGGGTTCATGAGACCTAGAGTACCATCTGGACACTTTGCTTTTGTTAGTTTCCCTATAGACTGGGCTCGAACAAATCACTGGTTATTTACATACACTTTCAGGTGTCTGTACATTTTTATGCTCGTTTTAAAGAAGCATATATACCGATTTGTGACACAAACAGCGAATCAAGACATTAACATTTAATGTCACTTGTTCAGTCTTCTGTTACTACTATAAGTATAGGAAAAACAGTTTAATGCAAACAACGATAGAAAAAATTAACATGTTTCAAAATCTAGGTAGGTTGTATGTGATGACCACATCATGAAATAAAATGCGCGAGTTCCACTTTTCCTCGTGTAATACGGACTCGAACGTCATGAAGCGGTTTTCAACCCCACCAGCCGTGCCAAGGTAGAGGAAGGCCACTGCTGCGCAGAAGGAAAACGAAGAAGGATCGTTTGTTTCTTGTCCAACTGTACCATTACATTTTCATTGAATATGTAGCAAGTTTGATTCTGATAATTATATGGAGTAGGAATAATTTTATAAATTTTCCATCTCCTGTTATTGGATGTAATAATCATTTTTATTTTAATATGCATTTGTGCAGGTGACATGATGCATTGAGTAATAGGGTTAGGAAAATATTTATCAATTTCTGTAATCATGATAATGAGTTCTTGCCATTGTACAATGTAAGAAATTTTACCGGATCTGGAAAAACTAGCTTGACTTGGTGTACGTCCGCCATTTTATTTGGTTGCTCTAGTTTTATATTTTCATACTCCTGAGGTGTGCCTTTATTGTAATACCGACTCATTTAACGTTAAATTTCTTTAAGGAGCATTAACTTAAACTGGTGTTTCGTAATATTGCACTGACTGTGCATTAAGAGACTGCCGCGCCTGTAGATTGTCTGTGTCAGTTAAAACTTTCTCTATTATTTTTGTTAAGACACCCCTCGTTACTCCGCAAGATTGGGTGTTAACTCTGTCAAGAGGTTAGGGTTGTCCTGTAATAATTCATCTGCCCTTTGTCTCAGTAACTGAAATGTATCTGCCCGATTATTTTGCCTATTCTCAATATTAGTTCTGGCTTCGGACAGATCTATAATTGTATTGTTTTTTTTTTTAATTTTGCGGATGATGTGAGCGTAATTTTTTTTTGGTACTCATATATTCCTAAAAATCCGTAGGCTTAATCGAATGTACCTCTCGTATCTGACCATTAACATTACGCAGTCAGTTTTATATGTTAGTAATTTTCACTGTCACACAAAACCATGCATTAATTTACGTGTTAGTTATTCTCAATTTGTTCCATGCAGTGGGTTATTACGTCACACAAAGCATACACTATGCATTCTATGGGAGAGTTAATAATAAGTAGTGTTTAATAGCACGTAGCTAAAGGCAAGCACTCTAAGTAAATAGTTGGAAACGTGAGGCGCCTCCACCAGTGTTATGTTTAGCTTATTTGGTTAAGGATTAGTCTCTACTCAAGTTCTCTACGCCAGAAATATCCGCCTGACTCGTCTCTGTTAAAATACACTTGGAACGTATTCGATCAGGCCCGCTCCGTCTGGAAGGTCACACGTCGGCGGCGTCGATCGTCCCAAGCGGCTGCGTCTCGGCAGTCGACGTCCGCAGGAGTCCTGCAGCAATGGCGACCTCCAACCTTGTTGTCTCGCCGTTTATATAGGCTGGCCGCGTGTCTTCGATTTCCCTCTTCCGCGTCGTTATGCCTTTCCGATATCCTTGACGGCCATAACAACAGTAAAGATATTAAATGTCAATATGAACGGCAATAAAAACTGAAGTTATTTTCAGGTCCAAAACAAGCTAACAACTCAAGAGAACACATTCACCAGAGATCTCAGAAACTACGGTAACAGTCAACGTGTAATTTAGTTTACTTGTAAAACAATTTTAAACAAACAAAACTATCGTAATTGAAAAACTTTTATGACTCAATAGGCATACACAAATACAAGTAACCAGAAAACTGTTGTGTGAAATTTTTAACGATAATATTATAAGCCAAACTAAATAACGCAGTTGTAACAATACTCTACTCAAATGTTTTTTTAAGGTTCTCAAAATTACGATTTCTGGTAAATGAAATATTTTCAATCGGTATAAGAAAGTTTACAGTGAAATTTACGGTGCAGTGTATCTAGCTAAATACCAATCAAAGTTCGTCTTATAGCAACAGCATCTCGAAGGTATGCAATTTATTACGCATAAACATGAAAAGCAATACTTTAAATAAAAAAATGTACCAACATTATCTCCATTATTGGTCCTATATTCCAAATTACTAAAAGGAACAGCGAAAGTGCACTAGGATATATCAAATGATCTCTAGCTCTGCATGGAAATGAAACGTAAAAATTCCTGGAATCTAGGAACGAAAACACATTAGTAACAGGAATGTGTTGACCGCGCACCTTTACCACTTACAAGAATAAAAACGAGAGAAATTAAATTTTAATAGTTTCGTCAACTAGTGAAGCAATAAACCAATGCCCAAAGGAATAAATTTGAAATACGGTAAAGCAATAAAAGTAAAATAATAGTGGCATGTCAAACAGGCTCCGAATAATTAACGGCGACCGTCAAACTTCAAAATAAACTCTAAACCCGAATCAGTGATATCAGTCAGTGAAAGTCGTATAAGAGGTTGTTAAAGACTGTCCAATCAATCGAATGAACGATGAATCATTTTCACGGTGTGGTATTTATTGTTACATCTAGAGATACGACGTAAGACGCACTTGAAATTTTTTTGTATACTCGTGCTTATGGTAAAAAATGTTATACTTTAAATACAATAAATCGCATGAGAAGTATTTTCGTTGTTATTAAAACAAATAAATAAATTTTTAAATTCAATTGTGAGATGGGTGGGAGTATTCCATATTCCAAAACATACAGTATAGTACAAAATACGTCCGCAAGGCGACTAATATAACTCAATAATTTGTGCACCCACTTAACACTACGTAAAAATATGCCAAACGTATAGCAGTCATTTGGCCATGTAAAAGTATTTCATGCTTCTGTATCAAATGCTTTTTGGAAAAAACACACAGTTGCAAACGAACAACAGTTTTTTTGCAACGTAAAAATATTTCATTCTTCCGTAGTATATTTTTATTGTGCATTTAAACAGTTTTGCAGTGTTTAAAATATAACCTGTTAAAAGATATCCGCCTTTTAACACGTAGACTAAAGATGAAGTAGATTCGTCTTCTGCGCATTCGTCTTCTACCCAAACCAACAAAGCTGTCAATGTCACATGATTAACAGCGATACATGTTTTTGTTTATATCTTAATTTTTTCAAAATACAAGTCCTTTTATATTAATATAATACCTTTATATATTTGAATCTAATCTAATAGCACCAAAAACTGGCCAGAGAATGTATAAAACCATCACGAAGCATTTGTTTGCTTGAATAGCGTTGTAACCTCAAATCCTGTCCACGTCGTTTATGATAGTCGTATTTGCAGAAAAGCAGTACATGTTGGAACACAGGGACTAATTATGTGCAGCCATCGAGATTACTCTACGCCGTATTCACTCTACAATTTTACATCGTCACGAAGCGACTTTTACATCAGTGACATTCATGCCACCGTGATAATCAGCAAGTTGCAACAAATTTCAAGTAGAACCATTTTAATTGGTTTTCTCTGATTTGGCTTCATTTTCACTACTTCATGTTTATAGCTTACACAGTAAGTAATATAGAGTACAAAGCTACATACCAGTTAATACTTGCCAGATCATAGGCCATCGCACGTTGGCAATGCAGATATACTGTAGCTATGGGAGATATTGCGCGATGACACGTGGAAACATGTAGACTAAATGATGCCTTCTTCTTCACCTCTTTTACTTGGCGATCATTCGCATCCCGCCACCGCGACTCCGGTGTGAGACTCGTCACAATCTGTGGACCCTCCGGGCACACACGAAGGAGCTAAGTGCGTCTCAAGGATAAGCCCTAATACTTCTTGTGTGGCTGCTGTATTGTTGAGAGTTCACGTGCATCGCGTGCCAGATGGAATTCCAGAGGCCAAAGCCGCGACTCTAGCCTTGAAATTCGCCCCCAAAGAGCGAGCGTCTACGTGGAGACCACTTCAGAAGAAGCTGTGCTGAATACGTGCAGGGTATAACACAGTAAAAACAAATTTGTATGTCCTATACTAAAGACGGATGTTTCTTGGTTTCATTATTGAACAACTGGGAATCATAATTGACAGGTAATATTTGTCACTCACTAACTGGAAACAACGGGCAATGGTGCAATGGTAAAACGCTGGTGTTCCGATTCTGGTGACAATAAGAAACAATTTCCAAGTTGTGATGTCTACTGGAGATATTCCCCGGGACAGATTCATAAGGGGTATCACAAGGGACATAAAACACACCAAGAAAAATACATTGACATGAAACTGCTGTGTGAACGTTTTACAGCTGAAATGAGAAAATATCATAATGGTTTGTAAAGTTAATTTTTATTTGATTAATTTAATAGTAATACCTAAAATTAAAATGAGAGAGTGACCCCTTCACATACGAACTGAAATCAATACTTGTAGCTGCACAATGAAAAAATTACCCCGTTTCCAAACTGAAAGTCTAGGCCCTCTCATAAACGATCTGCCTAAAACCACGGCTCCTACAATATTGACAGCTGCAGGCAGAAAGATGAGGGGTAAAACAGCTCGCACATCGAAGATCCAACAAGCCGCACCTCCAGAACCACTGTCGACTGAAACAGCAAGTTCTATCGTGGGAAGGCAAACTGGTCCGGCTACTCGAGCTGCTACACATAGTCGCCGTGCCTAATACCAGCTCCTCGGTTACGACGATATTTACAGCAGCAATTAGGGCAAGTCTTGCATACGAGATGCGCGCCGCAACCGCACCTGGCTCGTCGTCGCAAGTAGGCAGCTCTGACAAGTGGCTGTAAGTTATTGAGCCCGAGGTGATAGGGCAGCTCGAATTTTCGTCAACTTCCTCTCCTTTCGGCTGTGTTCACAGAGCAAAGGGGCACAGTGGTAAACCTTCGGACTCTCATTCAGGAGGTCTTGGATTAGACTCACGGTCCTGCAATGCTGAGTTTGGTTTCCCATGGTACGCCGAAATCACTCCAGAGATGGTCCCTTACAAGAGGACGTGGCCGATTCCTTCCCCTTCCCTGCTTCTCTGCACAACTTGCTCCATCTCTAGTGGCATCTCTCTGACGAGACGTTAAGCCCTATAGGCTGTCCACGTTAAAGAGAACACTTTTGAGGCCCTAGTTACTTTTTCCTTTCATACACTTTTTAATACATTAATCACCTTCCCAAATAAATATTGCAATATAAGTAATAAACACAGTGTGTACATTCCACCGTATTCGGAAGTTATTACCTAACGCTAAAATAAAATATATTTATTGACTATTATTCCAAACGAGAGGGCTTTCAAAAGTGCTCAGTTTACCATGAATAGCCTATAAAAACATTTAATCTCTACACGACAGCAGGGGATGTAGCAAAATGAGGGACCGAACGCCTAATGTGAGGCTAAATTTTCTCTTTTTTACCCACATTGCCCCACATGTAACAGCCACAGCCTCGTTTTTGAGATTCCTTGCGCTTTTTATGCCTTTGCTATCTGTAATACTTAATATTTAGATAACCAATTAGAAAGGGATGTTGAATAAACGAAAAAATGATAGCTGTTTCTTAGAGGGGATTTGTATACATAAACAATTTATGTATAGTTTGGGGCTAAAATTCGAAGCACTTCTTATTATCTACGGAACAGAATTGCTAGATTGAGATAATACTATTTAAAATAAATCATATTACTGATTAAGGGCAGTGATTGTGACACGCATGGATACGAAATTAGAAGACGCGGAAATTACAGGCTACAACCCCGAGTCTCCACAGAATAGAAATAATTAGAACATTTCTGGAGTTGGCTTTAATTCGAAATAATGGGAGAGATACCAATATTATTTTTCTATGTGTTATATTTATGTACTTACGGAATAATTCAACCAAAAGGGAGTTTCATAACAGCTAAATTTAAAGAAACACATACATAAATAAACACAGTTCACTATAAACCCATTTGAAAATCTTGCTAGACAGAAACTATCAAACCATTAAAATTAATATTTTGTCTTCTTTATTTTGAATACCTGAAATTAAAACGTTAGGTACTGTTTTTATACTCCACCACTTCTTTTGTAATTCATGAACGTCGCGTCGTGTTCTTTCGAATAGTTTCAGTAGACGTTTTCCAGTATATTTTGGAAGAGTAAAACCGTTGTACTAACAGTTGAGTGATTCGTTTGGATTTCAAATACACACTTCGAAGCTCTTAACGGAACGTAGTTTCTTTAAAATATTTTCAAATTTCGTGGCGTAGCTATGTCTCATAGTGCGTAAGTAAACCACCGTTTGTTCTTAACGTATTTTAAGTATTCAAATTAACTGAATTAAATTTATAATGAAATAATTTTTACTTTAATTTATGTGAACACCGATTAAGTAATACAAAACGAAAGTTTATATAATCATTATTACCTCCATGTCAGCGAAAAAAAAAATGGTGATTAAACATATTCCGAAACAATTAAATAAGTTTATGATGTATGTAACAAGATATACTCCATGCATATTTTGCAATTATCGGTAATTTGAGTAACTTATGAGCTTAACAATTCTTTATCAAAATTATTTATTATTGGTGGAGGACCATAATGTCTTGAACATGAATTTAAAAAATTGTACAGCAATTTTTGTTAAAAAATTTGTATTATTCGATTTAATTCAGTGATTCACTTAATTAATATTACTTTGGAGAGTACGTTGTATAAAATAAATTAATTGCAACAGAGTACACAACTTTTATTGTTGTTAAGATTTTCAGAAACTTTGTGTTTTATAATTTAGAAACCATGTAAAAATCTAAACAAATTTATTACAAATTTAAAAAATCGATNGGGGGGGGGGGGATTTGTTTCTAAAATATGCTGTAGAAAATCGTACAATGGAACATAAACACGTTTAAATTTTTTGATTTTGCGTGCATTTAAGTACTTATTTTCAGTTATGTAAAATAACTTATAACTTAAGAACTTGCAAAACTTAGTGTTTTATCAAACCATTTCGCACTAAAATTAAAATGTTTAATTACACTTATTTAAAATATTACAATCCCGAGTCACTCAAAATATGGAATATTTTCATTAAAAGGGCAAATTATTTCTTTGAAAGTAAAAATTTGTGAAATGAGGTGGTAGTATGTATGAGTTTTCCTATAAATAGAGTGAGTGAGTAAAGAGATTAGGTCGGCTCTTAACAGCAAGGTCATGAGAGCCAATGATGGTGATTGAGGTAAGTATGGAGCAGCCCCGGAATAAAAGGGTGGCGGTAATGGGAGATCCCCAAGAAAACCCGCCGACCAGCGGCATCGTCCGGCACGATTCCCACGTGTAAAAATCCGGCAGTGACCCGGCCGGGGATTGAACCCGGTTCTTGTTGGTTGGAAGCGAGTAGGCTAACCGCTCAGCCACCGCGGCCTCTTTTCGAATGAAATTTACCGATTTACAATTATATAAAAAGCGTACAGTAGAAACTTGTCTTAAAAAAAGAGTTGTTACAGATTGGTAAGATTGGAATTTTCGGATGTTCGGGAAGAGAGGGTGCGACGAGGGCGAGATTCCGTCGTCACCTGGGAGGGAAGGAGCACCGGTGTAACGTCTTGGCAGGCGGCCAACCGTCTCCCCGCTTGCTCCCGCCGACACATCTCTCTCCACAAACTGGTCCGCCGCGAATATACCCGGCGGCCTCTCCACGCCGCTGCAGCACGCCCGGTTGAATGGCGGCGTGAAGCCAGTCCGCGGCTTGAGCCGCGTCTGCGGCCACAAGTGGCTCTGCCCACAGCGCATGCGCGTCTCGAAACAACCCATTTACATATAACTAAGTTCCTTGTAGTACAGGTTGGGAAGATCCATGTTAAAAGTTGGGCAACCAAAAATTTTCATTTTCAATGTAAAAAAAACAGGATGTTAGTGATAATCATAAATCAAATCAAATAACATCGTAACTAAGTAAAATCTTTATGTTTTATTATATATGTAGCTTCTTAAAATTTTAATTAAAAGTTACCATTGGAACACTGCGCCTTTGCGCCAGGCATTTTCCCTATGCCAAAATCTTCCATAAAAATTGTCACGTTTGGTTTCTAGCTTTACTAGAATAAACCTTGCTTATGGTCCAATCACAGTGTCTACCCTGATCATGTTCTGCTTCCAGGTTATTTCTCTTCCCCATGCAAACAAAGCTCAACAAAGTCTAGAAAATTACACCGAATGGACAAAGTTTCGCATTCGTGCGCATTCACTTCAATGATATTTTTCACTGGGACCATTTCTTGCTAGGCATTACCAACATACCCAGACAAGAGTGGTTTGCAATGCAGCTCTGTAGCCAAATGTGCAACATGCATAGTTCATTGCACACTTACTACACACATACTACCAAAACTGTTTAGAAAGTACGATTTAAGGTTCATATGAAAAGAGAAAGCATATATTTTGTAACACTGTAAAATATTTTAATAGAATTTATTTATTTAACCAATTTTTAAAAGTTTGTATTAAGATTCTATTTAAAATAAAAGTCTAGGCGTATTTTAATTCAGAATGCTTCAGAAAATGCAAGTTGTTACCCTTCTCCCCCTTCCCCCATTTTCCCTTCATCAATCAAGTCCTTCATAATAATAACTCTAATTGTACGTTATAAAAAATGTATAATAATGTTTAGGAATTTTTTTAAAATTAATCCATTTCAGTTACTAAATTTATTTTTATAACTGATATGTATGAGCGTAAAATCGATTATTAAAAATATTTGTAAACATGATTACTAATTTAATACATACAATCAGTGTAATGGTATCGCTTGATGAATTTTTTTCCCGCGAAATGTGCTTTCTGAAAAATCCAGTAGAGATATAAGCTTAAATATTATTTTAAGTGGGCTCTAATTAATTATTTAATTTTTAAAAACTTTTAAATACGTCAATTATAAAAAAATATTTTTTCAGTATTACAAATATGAAATTTATTTTTTTATATCTAACTTAAACCGTACTTTCCTGTCAATTTTGGTACGTAGTGTGTTCACCAAATTTAAGTAACTCAGAACGCTGTACATTTGAGTGCAGTGCGGCATTGGAAATCATTCTCCTTCTACCTTAAACTGCAACCACGCTCATTCAACTAGTTTTATAGGTTAGTTTTGGTGTCCAGTTGATTCCCACAAACGCATGTCGATAGGAGTGGTAGGAAGGTTATCCCCGGGAAATTGTTCTAAATGTAACATCTAAATAATGCATTTTAAGCAATTTTATGATGGAACAAGAAACTCCATTATTTAGGGCAATTTTTCCATAACCGACAATATAATTTTTCCCTGTTGATATTCACCAGTGAGTGCAGCTGATTCTGGCCTCTAGGAAGTGATTAATATCCCTGGTCACATCCCCCCTCCCCTCATACACACACACTATTTACGTCATTGCCATAGACTCACGTTTCGTTCACACCAGGGATGCCTACGGGAGACCGGTAGCACACCTTGAGCGTATAGGCCACACTTTATATGAAACGGAACACATCCATTTAATTTTTTAAAGGGCTAATGAAATAACATATGTTAAAAGTGGGTAAGGTTACCACTTTCAAAATCAACTTTTGAAAATAAAAAATAACTGCCTACAAGCAGTACACTCTGACATATACGCTGCCAGTTAAGTTGGCAGCGCAACGAATTAATAAAAATAGTTATAATACTTGACGTCTGAAATTCGTGTTTCTTTTTTTATGCATATTTGAGGATGTTAATTTAAACTGTACCAACAATTACACAGTTTCATTTGGATGGCCCATGAATAAGTTAGACTGATGGCAGTGTTAATTTTACGAAACGAGTTAAGATACAGAATGAGAAGGAAAATAGATCCTGAGCAGGCATTTCGAAAACGCTTTATTAACCGTGAACAGCTTACACTAGTATTTTTACCAATTTAGATTAATGTATCGCATATTATTTAAAGCCGTTGGAACCATACTTAATCTTAGGTACGTGTAACCATCCTTTTTCGGGGTTTAAGTAGTGTTTCAAGCCCGGGCGGGAAACGTCAGAAATGCTGAAAGGGAACTAACTAATATTTTTACACCCCTCACGCAGTGCATTTGATACTTTCGAAAAAATGTCTCCACTTTTATTTTCACCACACCCTGAAACTAACTTTGCAGTAACTATAGCGATTACAGTTTCGTGACATTACAAATACAGGCAGTTAAAAACTGATTATCGATATTTTGTCACGGCTGCTCTTATTTTTACAACAACTAATCACTATTTTTAAGTTTTTTGAAACAATATACAAATGTTAGTAAAACAATTTTGAGCTGATGATTACAGTTCTCTTCACTTACCATCGTTAAAGTGAACTTCATTTAATCACAATAATTATTATATAAATTTTCAAGCTTTTAACTAATAAAAAATGTGTTATGTTTTTTTTTGCAACCTGTCACCAGTGTTATTTATCCTATGTGTGAATGTGCGAGTCTCGCACAAAAAATTTCAGCTGATAACACAGCTTCCACTTTCAACTTTGTATAAACGCCAATACCATCTTTCAGAATGTTTATTCCGGACTTCCGTTTAGGGTTTTGTTTGCATCTTACTTGTTTGTGGATGTCTGGAAATTTTCAAAGCACAACAATAAAAATACGAATTTCTGAATTGTTAAAAGTTTTTGTTTTAATTTGCACATAATCGAAATTTAGCCTAAATATGACGAAAGTCTGCAGTTGTACACCTCGATAACATTCACAACTCTGGAAAATACACACAAACTAGGTTTTGCGAGAAACTTTAGAAGACAGATCTTCGAGTAAGCTTTGTCTGAATGTGTCTCAATTTCATAAAATTCTTCTGACATACAAGCAGGTTTTATTAAATAAGGTATTAATATAAAAAATTATTAATTTTCACCAATCTTACATCATTTTGTATGTTATGTACACGAATTGCTGCAAGTTACAGGTTCGATTAATGTTTATATGCTGCAGTCATGGAAAAAATATATTTTAAGGTAATTCAACTGGTAATGTAAGTTAATGTAGCGGGACTGGCTGAGTGAAAGGATAAGGTTTTGCATGTTAAATTATTTACGGCGCTTCTCAGCCATAGTTTACAAGTTTCAAACAAAAAAAAGAACACCTTTTATATTTCTTCTCTGGCTAAAATTCTACAAATATTTTTTTTTGTGTGAAAACTTTAATACTCGGAAAATTGCGGGTATATTAAGATTGAAAGACTTAGCAAAAACAGATAAATACAAACACTAATTAATTTAGTCCTACTTTCTTGTAGCATCGTTATTCTCTTCAAAGGGCACAGGGTGTTTTTTGTATGAGAATGACACTGTGAAAGGTAGCTCAGACACGTCTAAAATACAGTTATTTCCTGTCGTTTCGATCGACCGGTTCCGCACTACGCAAAGCCATTAAATATTTTTGTTTGCATTGCTGTAACTGTAAATGACAAATACTTTCTTTATGTCACCGTGTCAATTTCGGCACTGCTGTATACAAGTTTTGGTACTAGGTACTGGAGCACATTCATCCTGGCACATTGCTTACATCTCAGTCACTCGACAACCTTGGTGATGGTCGTTAAGGCGTGTCTGGCGAGGAAGCAGAGCTGCTGGTGGTTTGAGCAGACTTCTCCGCATCACGTGATTGATGTCCTTGTCCGCGTGAGTACCAAAGTTCGCTACTTGTCTTCGAGCGTCTATCGTGCTTCACGAACGAACTTCTGTAAAAGCCCAGCTTATTTTTCCTCGTTCTGCACAACAGCACAGCATCAATGCTTCTACCACGTGACTGTGTGAATCTGCTAGAACGCGAATGACTTTCTTTTACCTATCCTCATCCTTATAGGTGTGAAACAATAAGAAAAGTATTTTACCAGAGCCCTTCATTTAATCATTCAACTTTATGTAATTTTTTTTTCAATATTTCGCTGGCTAACAATACACATTCCTATACGCCAATCTGTGTTTAAGTCAAGGTACATTTCCTCCTAGCGTCTTCTAGAGAAATTTGTCAGCGACTGTTGTTTTTACTACATTGTAAAAATATTTTTGTAATTTTACAAGAAAAATTCTTGGAAACCCAGTTGCTAAGAAAATTCTTTGTATAATTACAAACAATTTTCATGTAAAATCTGCAAAATATATATGTATAATATGACAAATGATAGGCTTGCATTACAACTTACTTTATTAAGGAGTGGACGTAAAAGTCTTTTCTCTTATAGAAACAAATGTCGTGAAATAATATCTGAGAATAGGAAAAAAATTATTGCAAAAATTATCATGAAAAATTAATTTACTCATTGCCTATACGGAGAAGAGAACTCACGTCCCTTCTATTATTATCCCACACTCTTAAAAAAAACCACTTTAACTTGCAAGTTTTAACATAAGTTTTCTAATTAATATAACAAGGAATTCCCACTAACAGCTAGTAAAGTTATACGTTAAGAAGAAGGCGTTTATTTCTTTTTTAGAGTTCTCTGTACTTATGAAACATTAACATTAACAATTAATAAGTTTTATTATGATTACTTGAGTGGTTTTATGTGTTCTCAAACTTGCAATACATTTTCTTTTCTCGTGCAACTACACTTTACGTTACCCCTAGTTTTTGCAGAAACTATAACTTATACGGTTTTATGTTGTTGAGTGTCCGCAATTTTTCTTGATCTCGTGAATAAGGCTCAGTATAGTACAAACATTTCTTGAAGTCTATTAAAAACAAGCAATTTTACAACAGAAATTTTGAACTCTTACGAACATTTGTAAAATTACAAAACCATTGCTCAGTAAAAATTAGAAATTTTTTAACAGCATATGTATTGTTGTCACATAGTAGATAAATGGATATAGTCGATTCACGATTACATCCTACTTTTCTGAAGCTCTGCTAAAGTTCTACGTCCAAAGTTTTCCTCCACCTCATGCAAACATAGCTTAACGACTACTCATGTACCGCCACTGTGGAAGACATGGCGGCTGATATGGTCAGAGTTAATGTCCCCCAGGCACCGACTATAAGGTGCGTGGGGGTTGCGGGTTTGGTAATGAGGTAGACTATTACTGTTGTATTTTGAAGTACGAATATATTGTCTCGTATATATTCACAAATACACAACATCAACACTTGAGAGGTGCGGTACTGTGATAGTTTGGTTACTCGGATTTACTGGGCGAATTCGTGGTTGAGTGGGCTTCTCGTGACGGTGATTGTCATACTTAACTCTTGTTGCGGGTGTTGTCAGCTGTGGTGGGTGATCTCCGGCGATGGGTAGGCCTTGGCAAGGCCACAGTTGCTGCTGACGTACTGACGTGATCAGGGGTCCGAACCGCTGACCTCACTCTCTGCTCGGCGATCTTCTACAGACTGGTTGACTTTACTGACGTAACTGATTCTCCCGGCACGGAGTATCGCAGCCTCTGACTGCCCCGATATGACTGACCCCTTAATGATGCGGCTGACGGACGTGGCCGGGTTCCGATATTCCGGCCTTGGTAACTGTTGTACTGACTTACTCTCTGCTCGAACTGACGTCTCTCGGCGGTGGAGATGAACTAACAAC
>NQII01000283.1:704762-882604 GCA_002778355.1 Clitarchus hookeri | reverse complement strand
ACCTACTGTCGTCAGCGATCCTTCCGTGGTGCGTATTTTCTGAGTTAGGTGAAATACGCCCGATTATTTGGTTGATATCTCGTGAATTCCCTGTACTCCACAGATCTCGCGGTGGGCGAGAGGTGTCCGGGTTATGAAGGGGGGGAAGGGGGAAGGCCTACGCTTCAGCTCCACGGTTCCACGTGCTGTCTGGAAGGCGCCTAGCGAAGTGCGCGAGGCGGTGGTGGTGTGAGGGGGTGATGGAAGTGAGCCAATATCGTGCTATAATCCCTAAACCGGCACGCGACAAGCTTAAACGAGTCTAGAAAATTACACCAAAGGGGCAACGCACTGCATTCGTGTGCACTCAGTGTAATAATATTTTCATAAGAACTATTTCTTACTAGACATTACCAAGACACTTATTTTCTCGTTGTTTTTATTCATATTAATTATAAATGAACTATTATGATCTACAGATAAAATATAAATGAAAATGTAATTTGACCAAAAACAAGGTGCTTTTTTGTTAACATAAATATAAAACGCTTGTGATACATATCATATGCAGGCAACAACCAATCACGTTATACATGGGATGATTTTTCAAGGTTTACTTAAAAATGTGTGAAGAAACCGTAAATAGACTATAGAGTTGAAATGTGATGGCGGTTCCTTGGATGCGGGTGAACCCATTCGCCGATGGGCGGTGCGAAACTCTGCGAACGGACCTTGTGTCTCATTTGTTGCCACGTGCTGAGCAAGGTTCCCTGCTGGCTGCGAGGCCAGGCGCTGATTGGCCAATGGCGTTACGACATGTCGCTGCTCAGTAAAGCCATTTTGCTGGCGTGTGCGTCTGTAGTTCGGGGAATAAGCAGGTATTTCACCTCTTTATTCTTAAGTACAGCATGTTTGATGTGTTTGGTGATATCCTAAATATGCCATGCATTACGAAAGATTTAAACGTTTGTTATATAAAAGTATTTCATTTTTGCCTTTATTAAAGTTTTGCTCATAGGTTTTATATAAATTATAATATTAAATTTCTAATTAATATGAATAAAAACAGGTAGAAAAAACTTGTGTTGGTGATGGCTAGTAAGCATGCAAAATATCATTAAAGTGAACGGGCACGAATCTGGTACGCTGTCCTTTTGGAGTAATTTTCTAGACTTGGTTAAGCATGGTTTGCGCGAGGCGGAGGAATATCCGAAGTTGGAAGTAACTGTGAATGGACTTTACTCTGTGGTTTAGCGTCGTACTGTCTTCCTCTGAGGGCTGATCGCCGGATAAACAAGCGTATGTTGCTGAGAAAGCCGCTAATCGCCAGAGGCAAGTAGTAATCGTGCCGGACGATGCCACTGGTCGGCGAGTTTTCACGGGGATCTCCCGTTTTCTTTCATTCCGGAGGAGCTCCATACTCACCTCACTTCACCCTCGTCGGCTCTCCAGACCTCGATGTTAAAAGCCGCTCAAATTTTTCTGCTCAACTATCCGGTGGCTATTCACGTGGAACGGTATTTATTTCGTGCTGTGCCTTGACTGGCTGCTAAAATTACTATAAAAAATTATCTCATCTCCAAAAGAGGATACAAATCTGTAGAAGAGGTAGAAACGTGTTCCAGTCAGGTTGAATCGGCACGCAAAGATTACAGTCGAAACCCGAAACTGTGAAAAATCACAGAGTCACAGCCAGTCCCAACAACACAAATAGGTGACAAAGGCTCCACCGAGAATCAGTGGAAAGTAACTTGATGCTTCAAGGAAACAGTTTGCCTTAGTGAGTAAGCATGCGGCACATTAAATACAATTTTTTATTGAATTTAGCCAAATCATTGCAAGAAAGAAACATACTTCCGACAGTCATTGCTGATGTTGAATTAGTAACGTTAGGATTGTTTATGCAAATAGTACGTATGAATGAACTCATTTCACCACATATCATGCAGCGTAAACGTCAAAATCGAGCGCTACGAAGGTTACGTGCAAACGAAATGAAATTCAGTATGTTTATGTTACCTCGTAAAATATTATTTATTGTTAACGCAAAACCAACATAAAAAAAAATTTATATTTTATCTGTTTCATTAGTCCATGTGTTTGTGAAAATATTTACGTACCAGGCGTATTACTCAGGATCACGAACAGAGCAGTCATAAACTATTTCACTGAGGGACCAGTAGCATAGTTGGTTAACACAGTGGGAAATGTCAAGTATCGGGTAAGTAAAGAAAAATGGATGTATTTTCACTTAATTTCCATGTACAATTTCTGAGCCTATTTTTTTCCGTCAGCCAGGTGTTATTCACTGATTGAAAAAAGAGATATTCTCACATAATTCATGGACAGTGTGTACTATGATCATAAATTGAAGAATGTAATTGGGAATTACACTACACGAGGCATTAGAATATCAATTGAGATATATTAATAACAATTATATAACGTAATAATATATAACCAGATAAAGATTATTTAGTCATTTCTGCCTGCCAACCTCGAAAAATGCGACTGTCATATACACTGACTTGGGGTAATGTAACCTGGCCGTCTTTCCGACGTCTTGCCAACTTCGCCGGCGAAGTTCCGCAGCTCTGGGCAGAAGCCGTAATTAGGAGCCACTTCTTTCCTCCGATGCTTACTCACCGCAGCCACGCCCTGTCTTGAAACAAAGAGTTTGCGATGGCTGACCTCTCTCCATCTCTCTATTCATCTTCCTCCCTCTCTCTCACTCTCTCTCTCTACTCTTTCTCTTCTTGCCTGACCCTTAAGGCACTGTTCACGCCTGCTTGTTCCTGTGACGAGCTAATGAACCGTGCTACTCCAGAGTCTGGTGTCATTTTGTAAACAAGGCAGAGAGCGAAAAAAAAAAACGGTCAGCTAACGTGAAATTACTTGGGCCATTTCAGGGTGTGACGCATTTTACGTTAAGGCACCCGTCTACCTGGAACTCTAACTGGGTTTCAGTGAATATACAATACACTTTTTAGAAACAAACGGCAATAATACATCACATAAAGCAATTTAAAAATGCTGTTACGTGGCGGAGTAGTGTAGAACCACACATCAAACTACTCAGCTATACACTCCCCCTTTTAGGAGACTTTATATGTTTATACATAGAGAAATCCACGGTCATCACTTATCTTTTCAAGTTATGGTTTTTTTTTTATATTATGACCGTGTGAGTTATTTGAAATGTTTACCTGTCCTACGCTTACATTAAGATTCATATTGTATAAAAATGAGTTTTACAGAACCCGTAATATATTCATAAATGGACATATACGGCTTGAGGTTGTTACTCGGGTGTCCGCCAACTTGTTTGTCGCAGCTCCGTGGACATATACGAAGTCGGTCACTCTTAGAAAAAATGCCCGTAAAATTACGTAAAATACCGGTTACAAATTATCCACACATGTGCGTTAAATTACGCTCTCTTTGTTTTTTTTCAATAACGTTGTCGCCGTAAATTGCACATAAATCTCTGTAAATTCACGGAACATGTCCATAAACTTGCAAGTATTTTTTAATCTGCCCTTTATAAACATTTGTTACAAAAAAAAGTTTTACTTTCGTTATGTAGGTGATTCACTGTGTATAAAAATGATTATAAAAAATACAAAAAATTTGTCTGGTTACGGGATTTGAACTCTGAAGAAAAATTCGGTATTCCAACACATTATGCACTCAATTACCACGCTTTTACAAGCAACGTTGTTATAAATACGGAATTTATGTAGAAAAATGAATGTATCGCTTAGTTCTTAGTCATGTTATAGCATGTGCGATTTTTTTTTCTATTTCTTATTTACAAACAGGGGTTAGATAAAAAGATTTTTATTTTCGTAATGTTTTTAACTGTTTATAACAAAGAAATTAAAAAACGTTTAAATATTTTTTTTTGTAGTGGGATTTGAACACGAATCGAAAAATTAACAATCAATAACTCGAACCACTTACCTAAATATGGATTTAACATGAAAGTGACGAACGTGCCTGTCTTAGTTTCAAGTCGTGTTAAAGTGATTGCTATGTTTGTGGTTTATACAACGAAGTCACGAAAAACTTGCTTCATTTTCGTTATGTGCGTGTTTCACTGTGCATACCGAAGGTTTAGTCCTGTAGCGGAATTCGAACAAGAATCAACGAATTGGCACTCCATGAATGGTTCGCCACTCACCTACTACTATTTTACACGAAGTAGTATTGTCATGATAGGATTTTATACACTTCAGGTATGATCTGCATTATTCGTGACTCAAAATCAAAGCCATAACAAAACTAAGAGCTTCCGTATTTAATATTTACGGAGCTCATTTCCGTTATTCATCATTACGGAGTGCCTTTTCTTCAATTAACTCTACATCACCGTAAAAGTTTCCGTAAATGTACAAAAATTTCTAACAGTGTAGCAGAAATTTATAACACGTTCAATTACCGTTTTGTGTATGCCCGTAGGTACAAAAACTGTTCTACCTGGAGTCAGACCCCTCCGGAGGGGGTTGAATTCTAACCGTGACGGTAGCAGATACGCTAGCAGAAAATGGGTATTAATATTTGACGCATGTACCGCCACTGTAAAAGACAGGGCGGCTTATACGGTCAAAGTTAATGCCCCTCCAGGCCCTGACTATTAGGTGCGTGGAGAGTAGGTTGCCGGTTTAGTAATAATGTTGGCTAAGACTGTGGTATTTGGAAGTACGAATATATATTGTCTCATATGTCTTTTCACAAATACACAATATCGGAACTTCTGAGGTGCGGTACTGTCATAGTGTGTCTACTCGAATGTACTGGGTGAATTACTTCGTGAGGGCGGGGGCTTCTGTGGCGGCGATTTGCATACTTAACTCAGCGGTGATTGCGAGTAGGCCGTCATCTGGGTTGGCGTTCCGTTGGTGCTGATTCTCCCTGGACTGCAGTTCGGACTCGTGGAGACGTCTTCTCGCGATCTCTTCCCTTGGCTCGGCGATCGTCAACGTACTGGCCCGGACGATAGTAATCTACTGATCCCCCTTAAGGATGCGGCTGACGGATGTGGCCGGGTTCCGAGATCCCGGCCTTAGTAACTATTCTCTGACTTACTCTCTCGGCGCGGTAGAAATCGACTGAACCTGTGACGACCGATAATACTCACGACTGATTACTGACTGACCCCCTCCCATTCTTGGAAAGGGGTTTTTATACACGCCCGCCTGTAAGCCTACATTCTCGGCACGTGGCGCCCTGGGTGGGAAGGGGGTGAGGGGAGGGGTGAAGTGGTGAGCTTTGAACAAAGGATTCTACCACACGTGTCCTCGTTCTGAAGGAACTTGGCGGGCGGGGGGGGGGATAATACCTCGGCACAAATTACTGCGAGTCAGTATTCTTCTGCGATGCGTACTTCTGCGTTCCGGCGAACTACGCCTGATAATTTTGGGTGATAACTCGAAAGCCCTGCACTCTCGACAGATCTGCTGGCGGGTTGGAGGCGTAGGTAGATGAAGGGGGTGTGGGGGGGGAGGCCTCCGCTTCAGCTTCACGTGTCTGGAGATTTTCCATGCCACGTGCCTATTCGAAGGTGACAGCAAAGTGCGCTAAAGGTTGAAGGGGGTGGGGTAAGGGGGTGAGGGAAGTGAGCCAAAGGCGTGCTGTAATCCTCAAAACTGTCACGCGACATATTGGTACGGATTTGGGCATCGTGTAGCGCCGGCTTAATGACATTATTGGAGACGAAACTTTACTACCTACCTAGCTGCAGGCCTACTGTACCTTTTGAACACGCGGTCTTAATGAACAAGAGAAAAGAACTCAGCCCATACACTACTGCTGGACTTTCAAGAAACATGCTGCATATTAAAATACCAACTAACTTAATTCAGTCCGTCATGGAGCAACTTTTGAAAATATGGCCTTTTACGGGCAGTCATATAACGACCTCGTCTGGACAGCTTCCAGCTGCAACATCCGACGCTAACCGAGTTTGGCATGGGCGCGAGCTTACTGTAGATATGCAATCGCAAAATGGGGCAGTCATTGATGTCGAATGAAAGTAATTAAAAACTCCATCTTCTACTTTGCCCATCAGTCCAGACCACGTTACCCGTAGTATTTGTGGAAGCGTCATTAAATGAAGTGAATTTCTTTGTGCTCCTCTCCTCACTGTCAAATCCGAATTTTCTCCAGGCACTGACTTCCCAACGAAGGCTGATTAAAGTGGTTTTGGGGGACTGATTTTCAGTGTTTCCGAACCCTGTCACAGGACGAAGTTATTACTCGTTCAGAGGGCATTTATTTGCCCCGATAAGCTCCAATGTCGTTGTAGCTTTCGTCCCACTTCATCTTTATGAATGGCCTCTGCTGACGTCATAGAGCCTACGTCGTTAATTGGCAAGTTCGGCAGTTTCCATCCCGGCTTGGGGGCAGTTAAGTCCGTGCTATGATGGTTTAGCTTTCGTTGGAATGGTATCACATATAAGTCTATTGTTTCGCCAACAGCGTTAATGTTACAAATTAGAAGCAAAGTAATTTTTTTATTTTCTATGAGTACTCATTAACTTATGTTGACTTTAATGTAATATACCATTATACTTGTTATGTAAATCTGATGTGATGTACTTTGGAAAAAATGTTACCTCCTTACTGTATTGTCAACATTAAGGTGGTGTTTACGTTGCGGAAAAACCGATTTTGTATTTAAATTATGTTAATACTTTCGTAAAAGTATCCCATGTGTTTCCTTTGTTTAAAACTACATTCCGATGTGAAATAACTTAAGTACAATTATTTAGTCACGACAAGGAATATTTCCTATGACGGAGAGTACTACGGCAGGGGGAGAATCGAACTCGTGCCGCGTTTTCATGACGATATTCACTTCACAAAGGGGCCGCGGTGACTGAGCGGATAGTCTTCTCGCCTGCCACCAAGGCAAACCGGGTTCAATATTCGGCCGGGCCACACTCGGATTTCCGCAATTGGGAATCGTGCCGGACGATGCCGATGGTTGGCGGGTTTTCTCGAGGATCTCCCGTTTCCTCGCCCTTGCATTCTGGCGCTGCTCCATTCTTACCTCATTTCATCCTCTTCGGCTCTCAAGAGAAGACCTAGTTTTCAAGAGCCACCCAGATCGCTGAATCCAACTCCACTTCACGAATTCCGACATTTTACCAACTGCTCTGTTTTAACATGGCTGGCGAGTTTCATGTTGCGGCTATTATAGAACATTTAACTCCAAATTTCAGCACACTTTCGTAATGTGGAAATACTTTATGCTATAGAAATATGTGCATATTTGGTCAACGTAAACTGATTCGCAAGTTGCATTTAGTTCTCAGTGTATGCTTTAAAGTTTATAAAGCGGTTAATTTTTAATAGGTTATATCCATTCACTCGAATTCGACAGTTTACAGTGTCTAATGAATGTAAAATGGTGTTAGCTGGACATTATATTAACGTCACTGTAACACAAATATTTTGTTCTTCATGTTATTCTTAGCGTGATAAAACATTTGGTTGAGGCAACATTACTTAGAGGCTTCGTTAACATTAACACTTCAACAGTATAGTTGCATTATAGTAATATAAGACTTTGTAATGGTCAACATTATTAACTTTGTCACAATGTTATTAATTTTACTACAACATAAATTTTCAAACAAATGGTTCAATTATAATTTTTTATTGCAAAAACATTAGACTTTTTTTGTGAGTTCGGGAATGTTTAATATTATATTTTCAACTTGTACACTTTCAAACAACTAATGAGGGAATTTTAAAGAACTTTTTAAATTAATGCAAATGTACCGTAATCTTTGCAAAAATCTACGTGGGTAGAGCTCTACTACAGAATTGTCACCCCATAAGCAAGAATTTGTATAAAATTCAAATAAATTTGTGATACGTGAATAACGTATAGACGGGTGGAGTGGCTACTAAACTAAAGGTGTGCTGGGATATAATGGTCCATAAACTATAAGGTGTAAGGGAAAGGGAGGAAGTTACATTTTTAAGAAGAAAATATGTACGAATAGTTTGCAAAGATGCAGTATATAAGTATTCATGTTTCCCATGATTTTACAAAGGAATATGTAGCCTTAATGGTTAAAAAATTATTCAAAATTACGTATATACCATTTAATACCGATTCCCATTATATATGCAGTAATTTTCACATAATCGTAACAAATGCATGGAGACTTTTTCCTGGCTTACAATGCTCTAAATAAAAATCAAGTTTTTTGTTTTTAATTTTTCTGATAAATGTATAGAAAATGTAATATTTCCAATGTCTGAAATAAATTGACGTGGACAAGTCTTATTAAGTTTTTAATCAATTAAATTTGCATTATGTCTGTATATACTTTTAATCCTAAAATGATTATGCAATATTTTAAAAGGCTTATTTTATTAAACTTGCTTCTTTGCGAATACCTATGCGTAAGATGAAAATCCCGAGTCAATTTTTTCCAACTGGCAATTCTGATATTTGTGGTAGTTAAGTTATATTCAATGTGGCATTATACAACAAAGAGTAAAACTTTGGTTTCCATGGCGACCAAGAGAATATATTGACCACTTTATTGTATTCACAATTTAAAGAAACTGAGCAGTGTTTCACAAAACATGCAACAGTTAAATGTATAACCTTTCACCTGCAAAGCATGATGTCAGTTTGATATTAACTGTTGCATACTGCAGTGCTAGATGTCGCATATAAATAATCAAGAGTATTCTTAAACTAATGATTATGAAGAGGATTCAAGGTCTCGCCAATACAGTATATTTTTTCCCCCAAAACACAAACATTCAGAAATAGTTTTGATTAAGTAACGTTGTTTAATCACTATTTACAGTATTCAACACTAGCCTAACCTTATCGAATACAATAATAATTTTGTAATTTATAATTTTCAATAATATTGTATTGGTTTTGAATTTACTAAGAAATAATTTGGGACGTTACCGCGGAGTTGAAATTTTATTGTGAGCATAATTTTATAGGACTGAAGTTAAAACATGTACTTCGCAATGCCACTTGGCCCACATTCTACATTATAATAAATTGATAAAATTATAAAATGTGTGTTGCTGTCTTGAGCATACAATACATTATTGTACTCATTCATTTCGGTTTCTAGGACTAGTAACTTTTTTGAATACGAAATGTTCTGAAATTGTTCTCATGGAAAATAATAGTGTTATTCTCAGAGTTGTAATTCAAAGAAAACGTAGACTTTGACATTAAAACACAAACCAAGCTTAGCTCATGTCAACAGGTGCGTATGGATACCTGTGACCCGACACATAATATTTATTAACAGGGGAACTGGCCCACCCTCAGCCTGAACGTGACGTGAGACTAACAATTACATGTCACTCACCACGTTGAAGGGAATACGCATCGATTCTTCGCGCAGAACGTTGTTTACTCAGAAAGCGTTACTGGGTGTGGAAACCTATCACTCAATTCGGCCTCAAGAATACCCCACAACATTTCGACTGAGGCAGCCAACAGAAAGGTTCACTTCACACTCGTGCTCACTGAACCGTACTTAGACGGAGCAGTGTGAATAGGAACGTTGTCGTCTTGGAGCACATATTGTTCGACATGAAACAAGTCTGCTGAGAATGACAGTGAGAATCACCCAGTATGTTGAGATGTTGGGCTGTGATCTTTTCAAACGGAATTGAAAGTTGTTCCAGGCCATGCCGAGGTATCGGGTTATATATAGTTATAGAGCTTCCTCGATACTTAAAGATCTATTTACAATCGTATGCATCTGCAGACGGATACAAATCCAAATCCCAGAATCAGTGATGCCAGACTGACAAATGGAGACGTACCAGTCTACAACTGCAATGCCCGATACTGAGTTTTCATAAGACTGCCACTATAGCTCAGTAAATAAAGCATCACTTAAACCTTGTTATTTTGTATGAAAAAAAAGTTAACGTGTGCTAGTATTTAGCCGGTCCACATAATATGAACATTTAAATTTTTTTAATTTACCGATTCAGTATTAATTGTACAAAGTTTCGTCATTTTTAGATTCCTGTAAAAATACAATTAGTTCAGTAAAATATATTAATTTTTAGAAGCATAAAAGTTGAGTGGAATATGTAGACAGGCAGGCAACGTACACACACGGGGAAACCAGATTGATCTTACCAGAATATGTATCTTACGAAGATATTTGTAGCCCGGGAACACTTGCAACAGCCAATCTCCGTAGGCTACCAACAACATACAAGAGACACCAGGAAGACACAATTCAAAACTACCACTAGCTACCGATCAAAAGAATACTCACAGAGACTTAAGTGGAAATAAATGTGATTTGATTGAAAAATAAATATTTTTGTTGAAACGTAATGAATTAAATGAATATATGGGTGAATACTAAGTATTATGTAGCAGCTGGTTTTTTTTTTTTCAATTTTTCTATGCTTTGTGTGGCCGTAACTATGCGTGTAGTCCTCTAGTGGGTATCTCTTATTTGCAATTCAAAACGTAATTAATTAACTTCGGTTTATTCAAATTATTTCAAAATATGAAAATTAAATTAATTAATAATTTTTTCACACCAACTCAGTTGGGAGAACATGAGAACTCAGCTCTAGGGCTTCGTAGGCATATAGGTAGAGCAACTTTAACAACAATTATAATCGAAGATGGCGTAACGTAAGCCAGATTAAGTCCTTAAATATCATTAATTATTTACGGACGTAGTCTCTGCGTCGAAAATTCATCATACTTAACTTAAAATAAATCTTCATTACTGGAGAAACTCTTCAGATCTTCTGTAGCTGGTTCCGCTGGTCGTGGCCCTTAGTCTTCCCTCACTAGGCTTTCGAGTCTAAGGTACGTCACTAAAGTTCTTACCCTACCACACGCAATCACGGTAGCTCAAACTAGGCTTTAAAAATAATCCGCGTAGGTAGCACGCACAGGCTTACAATTATTCCTCTTCAGATGCTGCGCGTATTCGCCCTATCAGCAGTCTGCATATCTGTACTGGACACGGCCAATTAACCCGCAAAATAAAATATTTCTCAGGCTGACGACCCACTGTGTCATCGCCTGCCTAAAGGGAAAACCAAGATGGCTAAAAGCCTTAAAAACTGCATACTTAAATGACGCCTTTAAACATCGCGCCAATCACGAGACGGCTACATAATACTGGCTGAGTATAAAAGAATACCACAAACTTTGAAGGTCTGTAATATCAAAACCAAAAAACCTACAAACTTGGTTGACCAATCAAATGAATTGTGGAACTGTGAAATTTTTTTACAGCATCTTCCTAAATGTTCAATGTGACCATCACGAGCGGCCCGAACGACATCTACGCGATAGTCAAACTCGTTCCGCACTCTTGTTTGCATGTCCGAAGTTACGGTTTGATGGCGTCCGTAATTCTCGTTTTGAGGTCGTCAATGTTAGTCGGCAATGGTTGGCGAAACATTAATCCATTATGTATCCCCATAGAAAAAAATCGCATGGGGTAAGATCCGGGCTTCTTGGGGGCCAGTGATGAAGAGCCTGGTAACCAGACTCCAATGGGGTGGCGCACCATCCTGCTGGAAATTGAAGTCACCCATCGCCTATTTTAACTGAGGAAACAACCACTCTGTAGGCATGTCCAAATATGGAATTTCAGTAACAGTGGGCTCGTGAGAAAAGAAAGGGTAGAAAACCGTGTCTTTGGATACATCTTACATGTGATCACAACCGAAGTTGTGCTTTTATTTGTTAACGGGGTGCTCTTAGCCACGAGGCCATCCCGCACCACGGCCTCCCAGTAGTCGGGGAAGAGGGATCACGCCCTCTCATCGCAGACATGACCAGCGCTTTCCGAAATTTACCAAACCCGTTACTCCGACCTGTTCATCAGGCCGCACCGAGCTATTGCCCCGATCTGATTTACCAGATTCCACCGATCGTGTCCTACCACAAGGTCTGAGATCCTAGCACTCAGTTTACAAAGCGTGTGGTCGAGCCGGAGCACTACCCACACACCTAACATAATCTCGGGGACGCCCCCGGAGCATGCCTGCTCATGCCGGGCTCTTCAACAAGAGGGGGAATCTCTCCGAGCCTCCTCCTGAATGCGGAGTCAACCACTGCCAGCACGAGTCCAACCTCACCTGATCCGTACACCAGAGAGTACCTCCGGATGGGCCAAACAGATCATCCCGTGCTACCTCTTATTTTCCATGGCACGTATGGGTTTTCCAGTGCCCGACCGCCAGAGCCCCGCCCACGGGCAGGGAGACGTGGGGTCCCTCTGAAACAGGTGGGATACAGCGCAAAACACATTCACTTTAGAGGAAGCGCGCTGTGTTCGGTGGTTTCATGTGGAGGCTCCTGACCCCATATCCGCACGTTGTGCCGGTTCACCTTACCATTTGTATGTAACGTCGCTTCATCGCTAAAAACTAGCTTAGACATGAAGGCATCGCTACCTCGTTATGGGCATGAACGAACGCGCAGAAATCACGTCTCAGTTATTTATCCCTTTCGGTAAGAGCCTGTACAAGCTCTAACCCGTATGGTTTGTACAGCAATCACTTTCGCAACACTGTCCATGCCGTCGATTGAGGGATTTGCATTTCCCGGCTAGCTTGTCGAGATGATTTTCTCGGACAGTGAACGAACGCTTATAGAATCCGTTGCACATTCCCTTCGGACACACGCGGCCGCCCGGAACTTTTGCATTTGCAAAGGGACCCGGTGTCACGGAACTGACGAAACCAACGTAAGATACTCCATCTATCAGGAGGACGACGTCCGTATTTGTGATGGAATTCATATTTTACACATACGTCTTGCGTTACTACAGCACCCAACCAACAAATTCCTCTATGTAAAGCGGCTCACATAAAATTACTTTGTAACTGAAAACAGAAAGACTTACAAACATAATTACATAAAAATACTTTTTCTGATGTTAAAACCACTTAAAATTAATATTAATTATAGCCGTAGTAAATATATAGCATTTATTGAAATCTTTAACAATAATAGGTTACGGATTGTTGGCCTAGCATAAAAGTATACTCCAATAAAACTCACGTTTTACCAACAGTCAGTAAATTTTTCCTAAAATTATCAAAATATTACACTTGTATATTTTGCTATTTTCTGTTTCAAAAGTATTGTTAATTTATTTCATAAAAATTTCGATTTAGAATAGTTTTGTTGGCATGTTCCTTTGAGCCAACGTTGTTATTAAAGTATGTATTCCAAACCAAAACAAAGTCAACTATCCAAATAAAACGTCAACCGTTGGGCCAACATATTTTGCTACTGGGGTACTTATGGAGAAGGGGAGGGGGACTTATCTCTGAGTAGAATTTGTATTCCTTGAAATGAAATCTGACATTTGCAACATACATGTGCGTAATATCATCTCACTTTGCCATAAGCTGTTATGGATGCAAACAGATGTGCATGCGTGAAACTGTACAGTAAGCATACACAGTATTTAGATAAAATAACACCAAATACACTTTCATAGCTTGTTTTAATGTTTAGTTAACTTCATCATTGGCGATGACGGTTCAAATTTTCTTTCTACAGGTTGCATAGTAGCTAGACAAATAAACGCAGAATTGCAATTTTTGTAGGTGTTTTTCTGAGGAACCGTTCGCCTTAGAGTGTTTAAAAATGGTATACTTTTCTATCTCAGCCCAGAATTTCGTATTTTTGTACGATAATATCACTACTCAATTTTTTCTTGCTAAAGTAAGCGATCGTCAGGGAGGGGGGATAGGGGGAGGTTGATAGTGTTAATATTCATCAAACTTTTGAAGATTGCAGATCTGCATTCAAGGAAACGTTGACCACTGATTTGCCACTTCATTCTAAATAAGTTCCGTATAATGTGAAATAATATAATTTGAATTGGAAGGACGCGTACCTCTGTTATTTGTTTTTGAGTTTTATTTCTAATTTTGCATAAGAGTCTTTTCGTTAGTTTTGGCCTGCGGATTAGAATATCACAGTACATAAATCCATGATCGTGACCATCATGCCCATATAAGGAAGGACAGTTGTTTTCATTGGAGTACTCACTACTCCCGATTTTACAACACGCACAACTCACAACGCATTAAAAAAAATCCATACACATACTACCAAAATTCTCAGAAAAGTCCTTTTTGTGATGCATATAAAAGAAGATGCATATACTCGTATTTAGTAAACTGTAAAATATTTTGCTAAAATTAACTTGTTTAATTATTTTTCTTTAAATGATCACTTAATAAGTGTACTTTTCAATTAAACTTAGGCGTTTTTCCATTTCATATGCTTCAAAAAACACATTAAAAAAAAAACCGAAGACTATCTGAGCTGAGACTTCTCTGGTTGTATGTAGCCAAACTTTAGTCATAATGTTTACAAATATTTCTAATAATTGATTTTATGTACATTATTTCCAGTTATAAAAATTATATAACATAAATCGTACTTTTCTGACAATTTTGGTAGTATTTGCTCTGCTTTTAAATGAGTTCAGCATGTTGTACAGACGCGTGCCTCGTTGGAAGCTACTCCACAAAAGCGCCACATGAGCCGTACATAATGAAATTACTTCTCCCTGGACAGAAAAGGCAATTTGACTTGACGTAGAGACATATGGGTGTGCTTGTGGGATGATATAAGGAGTGACACAGCATGCTTTGAAGTAGCCGCATCGGGCGGCAAGGAAACGGTTCTAATTACTTGCCAAAATCCCAAGTGTACCGGGGAAATGCCGGGCGTCTAGTCCCCAATAACATTTTCGCTCCACGGAGATATTCATGCACATTCCGCTCAAGAAGCGCCAGTAACGACTTATGTTGAGAGATTTGTGCGGCTCTTAATAACGAGGTCTTGAGAGCAACAGCTAATGTTATTCAACCGTAAATATAATAGTCTATGGTGGATCTTTGTAATCTTCTGAGAACTCTAGTGTGGGGTAAACATACCCTTGAACTTAAAGAGTATTAATAATAATGTAGGTTTCTAGTTGTATAACTTGCACTCCGTGTATCTCAACACAAAGAGAAACTGTTAATTAATCAACACTAAAGGTGCCTGAATGTCTTTGCTTAGTTGCGGTAGTACAAACATCTTTTCACAAAAATTTCATACGAAATTCTTTAAATAAATTATAAGAAATTTGTCTGCAGTAAAGCAAATATTTTGTTAGCGAATAGTAACATGAGTTATATTCTTGTCTTATGAAAACTGTGAGTACGTAAGTGGTGGTAATTATCTTGAAGTGCCCATACTAATTGGAAACACGAGCGTAAAAAAAAATGCATTGGCTGATAGCCGAACGCAGCTCCGAGGCTAAATGACCTATAACATTTAGGAAAACTTGCGAAATTAACATATACTCGGCGAATAACTATTTGGTATTCTGAATGTTGCATAATAAATATAAATGCTAGACTCCTTATATTTACCCAAAAATCAAAGGGTAGGTTTTGGAAGATTTTGGTCATAACAATGATAATTTGCGCGCTAGCTTTTGACGTCAATATGTCTTTAAAATCATGACCAACACCTGAAGTTCCAGGACGTAAACGGCGATGCAACGTATGCAAGGTGAACCATCCCAACACCATAACTTCGAGACTAATAACACAATTTTAATAAATGCGGTCCCCTTCGATCGGGTACAAGACTACGATGTGCGCATGCGCAAGGCACGGATGGGGTTTTGCGGCGAATGGCGGCAATTTTGGGTGTGGGCGTGAATTTACGGGCAGTACTCTATATCGCGCGACTAAGTGCCAGCACGCCGATTTTCCAGCCAAACGGAACTTATCATCTAAATATGTCGAGTTTTAATTTCGTTCCCCATATCTGAAAGAAAATATTGCCAGCTAACACAAATGGAATAAAATATACTGTCGTGTCACCTAAACAGCCCCTATACCGATTTTTTTTTTTTTTTTAAGAAACGCGATATATGAAAGCAAACAACGGCATACCGCAAAGGCACCACATACCAGACACGGCGTGCTAGCCAATACTGATGGTCGGCGGGTTGTCTCGGCCATATCTGGTTTCCCTCGTCTTTGTATTCCATCGCTGATTAATCTTTATCTCGTTTCACCTTCATCGGCTTTCAAGACCCCGATGTTAAAAGAGCCGCCCCAACCTTTACTCTCTTTCTTACACTCCCTCCGAACGAGGTGGCACAGTGGTTAAACTTAGGGACTCGCATTCGGTAAGACATGGGTTCGAATCCGTGTCTGGCCGTCCTGATTTCTGTTGTCCGTGGTTACCCGAAGTTACTCCAGGCGAAAGCTGGGATGGTTCCTTACTACAGGCCACGGCCGATTCCTACCCATTCCTGCATGTCTGAGCAACTTGCTCTGTCTGAAATGACCTTGCTGTCGACGAGACGTTAAGCCCTACCTACTTACCTCTCCCGCTCCCAAACACGGTGAACGCCGTTGAGCGTGAAAGTCCCCCATGGGCAGCGTAAATTGTATCGCCACGTAGAGTAACGCAAATGCGGAGTTTAGCAGGCATGAACTGGATTATCTCTGCTTGCTTCGGCTTGGGGCGGGTCAGATTGGCTTCGGTTGCGCCGTTGGGCCATCGGATAGTTCGGGGTTTCCCCGCTACAATCAGGTGCGCGATTCTTAATCACTTAACTGCTTATGGGGAGCCTTCCGCTTATACCTTTTTTCAAAAGTAAACTACTTTTGCACTACCATGCTCTTCTCTTAGAAACTTTCTACCTTACTAACTTACGACTCTTCGTTTTAGACACAATATGTAGATAACAAGCTTGGAAGTAAACAGCACATATTGTCATGTAGCACTATTTCGGGTTATCAGTGGATTTTGTTAGAATCAGTTTAATTAATTATCCACTGTTTAATTTCGACTCCCCTGGATCAAACACTGTAAAGAACAAGCAGGGATGCGAACCTCAAATGTTGTTATGCAGAACTATTTTGAAGTAATGTACTTTTTTATTATCACGCTCTTCTCTCAGAAAATGTTTAACATATCGACAACTATGTACTTTTAAATAGTTCGTTGGCAACGATAACTTGGCGTAGAGGAGTTAACTATATTCTGACAGTCTTATGACCACTACATGTCGTGCTATGGCAACTTACGCCCCGCTTATTGTTTCCACGAAGTGAATCGCCCCTCGATAAATGAGGAATTGAAGAATAATCACTCCCTAGATAGGTTATGCAAACCCAGTTGGCGGCAGATATAGGCTTACTAGTGATAAACCTAACGAAACGGTACCTCTTAGTTCTACCGTCTTGGACATTAGCGGTGGAGTTATTTCATTTGGTGCAATTGGCAACGGAAGTGCCTGAGAGGTGGTTAACCGAATGCCATCTCGAATTTCGTAAATCCGGATCATAATAAAAAAAAAACTAAAAATTAACGGAATGGAAGTTAAAAGACTTAGCTGCACAACTTGACAAACTAAAAAAAAAATGTACACTCCTGAAATGGGAATTTCGATGATAAGTTTATAACTTAAAAGTTGCCTGTGCGATGGTCTTGACAAAAATAGTTCGCAGTTTTCGGACATTCGTTGGCCCCGGACCGAATCATGATATTGTCGTAGTCACGAAGCCAAATATACGGCTTCTAAGTGACAGTGGCCATTTGGTATTTTGTGATGTGAATCGGCTAACCCTTCACTCCGGGCGCATTTTTAGTACAAAGTAAGCGAGCGTGCGATTCCTTAACCATCATCTGGATTGAGCAAGTCTATCGAAAATCTGAAATTGTCTGAATGGGAGCCTGAACCCGTGTATTAGACTTCCCTTCTGGCTGATACACTGTGCCAGACCTCATTTTATAGTATTTTTACAAAAGAAAAAAATGGCATCACTGAGGTACCAAGAGTAGGAAAATGTTATTAACTTCGCGGCTGAAATACATAACCAAACACCGTCAGAAATGCTTTGCTTGGAAAATTATTTTTTTTTTTTCAGCAGAAATAATGCTTTTCCTTATTAGAATTTTAGTAGCGACTCCGCAGGAGACGTAAGTAAGTCACTTCCGACAGTGAGATTCCGCTTTTCAATGTTGGTTGAGTCATAAATGTGTTAACCATATTTAGTTTTAAATTTAGTTTTGCGTACTGATTCCTTAGTGAAATGAACAGAGCAGAATCAGTGAGCGCTGGGAGACGGGATGAATTTTTTTCCGTGCATGAAAGATGGGTAGGATAGCCCGCCAAGTCATTCAATACTTACACGCGCGCCCTAACCATAAATGTGAAGTGTCTGAGACTTCGACTTTCTCCCTTTGTCACAGTCTGGCCATGTTCGTGATCGTTCTGCATTCCTCGTCGAAGCCACGGCAGTTTAACCTGTGTAGCGCTGGTTCAGCAAGTTCTAATATTATTTAAAAAAAAAAAAATTGTATTTTATTTGAAACTTTGTACTGTATCGAAATTTAGAGAAAGTCATTTCGGTATAGATTTTCATAATTTCATGCCCTCGCCTGAATACTTTGTTTTATTGTCGTTTTTTTCGCGCTTATAACGTGCATAGTTGCCGGCTGATCATCTTATAAGGAATTTTACACCACCTGTACAGAGAGCCATTAGCTCAGTGGCAAATGTCACCTACATTTATTTCCTAATCCTCCATGCCTAAGCGCACTTCCACTAAAACTCATTGAAAAAATGTGTAGCCAACCTCGTTCGTGCAGATGCTATGAACAGCACTTGCTGAAAAAGGGGAGGGAGGCGATTTAAACACTCACTTAAACCCAAACATTCACCTGAAAATCACGCAAACAATCTATCCTTATACGGCACTCGAATACAGTAGCTCGCACCCCAAGCTGGCGTCTCGATAATCATACATACTAAGATTTCTTTACATTTAAAACACGCAATTCCATTTCAATTTTTCACCATATAAGGGAAAATCTGCAGTGCACTGCACACAGTAGCACATTCCCTTAAAATGGATTAAACCCTGATGTCTCAGAGTTAACAAACATTTTCGCATCGCATTCTATTTCAGAATTTGTATCTAAATATTTCACGCAACAGAGTGAAAGTGCAATATAATTATTGTTCTTTTTGTGTTCTATTAACTGCAGAGAAGAAACAATTCATAATATAATGCTTTCATCTGCGGAAGTGATGATAGAAATAGAAGTCAAATAATATCGACTTTGCTTAACGTACTTAGCTATTCCCTATAAAATTTCGGCATGTATTACATATTATACGCTTACAAAATCTGTAATGGAAGACTTTAGGGATAAGTTGATTCATAACTCCAAGATGTAGAGGATCTAAATTAATTTCAACAATAACACGAAAGGTATGCGTATTAAAAAGCCAGTAATGAATATTACAACAAAACTAAACATGTTCGTAATCATTATACACTCATGTTTGTGAAGAACTGATCACCGAAAAGGAACGATCAGAATGGAAGATAGTGTGTTACACAAATTACTGTTAGTATTGCAAAGAAACGATTACAGTTTCAGGGAAAAACAACTTTATTTACAAAATAAATTAATTTTGTATATTGGAAAAATTATGCAATTTGCGATCATTCAGGGAGGCTCCTTCCTCGTACCCCGCGGTTGATGTTAAGTGTGCACACAATTCCTAACAGCCGAGATCGCATATAACACTCTATCGCTTCCCAAACCATCACGCCCATATTTCGTGCATTATGATTCTGCACAATGAATTCTGGAAGATATCCCTCACTTTTCTCTTGTCGATTGTGTTTGCGGCCAGTAATATAAGTTGAAGTGAGACTCGTTGGAAAACATGACATGTTGCTTCTATGCATGCCCGTTGGTGTGTTCGTGAGCTCACTGTATTATCTGTCTAATGTAACTTGGCAAGACTTTGACAGTTCGACGAAAGTAGACCCAATGTTTATTTTTCGTTTATGTATACTTTCGCCGTCAGCTGGTGCGTCAATTGGAGGCTGTATATTTTATCAACACACTGCCAGCTAATCCACTTGCCATTCTACTGTAATGTAAAAAAAAATTTCAGGTATTTTAGACTGATATCTGTCTTAAAAAAATCGTAGCTTACAAAAGTAAAAATATAAACCTAGCAAAAAAATTAATATTGGCTAACTCTTTTTTAATTTGTCCAAGACAACGAAGTTGGGTTAACATTTGCGAGACGGTAGTTGTAGTTCTTGTCATACTTTGGACGTCATAGGTTATAAAAGTGGAACAAAAAATTATTTGGGAAATTTGATTGACAACAAACTTTCATTCGCCAACAACTCACCGACGACTATTGCAAAGCAGTTATTCTGCTATTACTGATACTAAACAGTTCAAGTTGGAAATATGTGACGTAGAATAACGTAAGAATTGCTTAAAATTTATTCACGCGCGTCCCACTTTCTTCGTTATATTAATACAATATAGTAACAACACGGAAACAACGAAATGGGTTTGCGGGAGTACAATATGGCGTTTGATGGACGTAGATAAACAATTACTGGCCCAATAGAAATTACTAGTAATCAAAATCGCTGTACACGAAATATATTTTACTTTGAAAATTTTGTAGAGCTCGCGGAAAAATAACACTATTTGTATATGTTCGTAAATTTGTTATTTTACACACGAGAGCAATTTTTTTGCTAGTATCACTTCGGGAAAGAGTAGATAGATGGCACTCATTACATGGCAAGGCAAGTTGTGAGCCTAGAGCGTTACTCAACAGATAGCAGCACGTTGGCTTGCCACTTGATCCTGTCTTTTTGAAAGTTGACTTTTCCTATATTACTGGCTAGAAACGACATGAATTTGAAGTGTATTTAGTCAAATTATTATAAAAAAATAAGTCAACTATGTTATGCAATATTTCTGTATGCTTTTGGAATTAATATCAAGCACGTGTGGAAAGCATGAATGGAGATGGGGAAACGACGTGAAAAGAACTCTCAAGGTTTTGAAGTTGCGTTTCATTTGGATACGGATCGTTTTATTGCACATTTCATTTTGAACACCTATACATTACTACTTTAACATAAAGTTTAGTTGTTAACTCTAACAATAGCGGTTTTGTGTCCAAGTAAAATAAAATCTATTAATTATTCTAGGAACTTTTTTCTATCGCGTATTTTCTGCTTGTCTGATGTGCATTGGCAGTGCATTCAGAATAGCCAACGTAATATTAAATTTTGTTCTTTCGTGCATCAGCTGATGCAGGATTTTGTAAATTGCACTTTGTTTGTCTCGTATACGTCAAGTGGCCATTCACTGACTGTCATAATCTTGCCAAGTTATATGAGACGGACAATAGCCTGAGGCATCTGTTTGCAAACTAAATGGGAGGAATCCGCATACACTTGACTGCGAGATTATCACATTAACAGAATGACCAAACTCGCTCGACCTCTGGTGTAAACTGCTTTCACACACTTACATAACGTCCATCATAACCCTATTGGAGTAGATAATGATTTAAGGTGCCTATATGTATATACGGCGCTTGTAATGCGTTGACACGTCTTTGAAATCCGCTGTTGAACGTATAACCAGTATGTTCAATTACGAAGAAAACAGTCTTAACACGTCTCATGAATAAAACTTCAAAAACACCAAATTTATAAGACACATTTTGAAGCAGTCCAACATTCTCAGTAACAGCCCTTTCAGATTGCCGTAAAGGTACGTAAGAAGACACTATAAAGAAATATTTGGGGAACTGAGGTGGCTGACTGTATCAAACGTCTCAACAGACTTTCCCCAATTAAATGAGGTGTATTAGGTGTAGATAACTGTTATAAGACACCATGGTCATGTGAAAACGAGTTTGAAGAAATAATGGCTCTAATCCCTGTCATAAACAAAAATTTTCGATCACCGATTCGGGGAGTCAATTGGTTCAGATCCCACTGTTAACAGGGAGTTCCGTATTCTAAAATATTTTCCGCATAACCATGTGAAGTCAAACGGAAACGGTTTTGAACAATGAAATTTCAGTCTCATCAGTTATAAAAATTTAGCCTAAAAGTAAAATTAATAGTCCCGACCAGAGTGGTTCTTAGCATTTTGGCATGTGCAACACCGATTCCAACAAATTTCTATGTAGGCGTGGTTATTGAACTCTTGGATCAAGAAGACGCAATTTTTCTCATGAAATTTTTTTGAGTCCTTAGGGAAAGTTTGTGAGAGTTAACAGTATATATATATCAATCGCCGACCGAATGTGTATTTTATCTTCCTTATTATTTTAATGGCTAAACAAATTAAAAGTAAAAAAACATACTTTTTCTCATTGATAAAAAAATACATAATAATATACATTTTATTCGACAAAACGCGTTATTGTTAAAATCTGATAACATCAAATATTTCCTTCAATCAAGTTCACATAATTGATCATTCATGAACTAGTATTTTATTGGTTTAAACCAACCTTTCTCGAAGTGTACCGCAGTGCTCAAGCTTTCCAACTTCTCGCTGTATTCTTTTACATAGGCTATTCACGGTAAAGTGAGCGCTTTTTGAAGCCCCCTCATTTGGAATACTAGTCAATAAGTATACATTATTGTAGCCTTAGACGTTGACTTTCGTCTCCTGTGAAATATATATACTGCGTTTATTACTTACATTGCAATATTTATTCTAAAAAATTGGTGGACTGACAAATAAATATATCAGATAGTTAAAAAAGTAACCAGGGTCTCAAAAGTTCTCACTTTACCGTGAATAGCCTACAGTGAAGTGTGTATTAGGAGTTTAAAATATCACAGTGTTATGAGCAAACGCTGCCTGTAGGGAAAACGCGGCACAGGTGTATGAGCCAGCGACAAGCCGAACATGACCTAAGGGTAACTGACATTTCCATTTTGAAACGTGTTCCCATGACAACGGCAAAGAGCACGCAACAAACAACGTGATCTACGCAAAACAAAAAAATAAAAATATTTTTTTTACCCCAACGCCAACGCATTTTTCTTCGCGCTCTCCCCCGTCCGTGACACGAACTCTGCATTCTGCTACGCTTCTAATTGGACGGAATGCCAGCATAGTTATTAACCAAATTATGTCTGCTCAGTTATTACCGAGATTACAGAGGAGCTATTAAGCCGGTCGGATCAGACGCACAATGTGCGCTCATTAGCGCCAGCGAGTGTGTTGAGATGCTTCAAGTGATGCGAGCTAGATGAGGTTCAAGTCGGCAGAAAGAGACCACGAAATGTATACCTCTAGAGTAATTCAGGCGCATGAATTTCTCTACTTATGCTCAAGTATCAGTCGCCTTAGCGCCCTAATCTTTTTTAATACGCCCTGCCATAACGAAGGATGTGCGAAATAATAACATACTTTTTTTTTAAGTTATCACTTGTAGCGCACTGTCATTCGTTACAACTTGGCACTTTGCGTGCGGTACAGACTCACTATGACAAGCTAGATAGAAGTTAGTCGCCTATATGCACGACCACATGGCCATCAGTTCTGCTGAACTCTGTTTTACAATTTACAATAATACCGTTGGTTAACTCAACACCGGACGCGCTTACTTAACTAACCAACGTTCGTTACTGGTCGGTCCTCTGCCAATATTATGAGTTGAAAGTTCCCCAATTAAATGTCATTTCCAACGTAGAATTATATACAGTTCTTCCAGCCCATGTGAGTATTTTACATTTTAAGTGTTGCTGACGTAATATCACGCTGCAAAGATACCTTATGTAAACTACTGGTGAAGTAAGGTTTTTTTTGGCCCTATCTTTATAGAATGCGGATGTCGTAATGTTACGGCCAACTCCATAAAACTCAGTTAAATTCAGGCGACATAATATTACGTCCGCAGCACTGAAAGTGTTAAATTTTATTTTTTTGCTCGGTTACACTACCGTTCCGCATCAGCTGAGACCTGCCAAATTATCGTTATTATTTGGCATCACGCTAGATTTCATTGTCCTATATGCATGAGAATCGGTGTCATTTGTTTACTGGCTTCTGCAAAAGCGAGGAACCACAGTACCTTTTGACTAGGCGGGACGTGATTGTGTTATTTTTCCGTTAATTGTTTCCGATTGATTCAAGGCCGCCCAGGGCGTGTCGAACCAGCTGTATGTAGTCCAATTACAAGAGCAATACGAAGGTACACGTGTTTGAAGTCTATCATGTTTGAAGTCTGTCGTGTCTTCAAATGAGAACGCGAATATTGCAGGTCTCTATTCATCACGTTGCCAGTACTATAAAATAAAACAAAACAATAACTGACATAATTGGATTGCTGTTTTTCCATATAAACTTTCAAAGCAGACTTTTATTAATATTCAGTGCATCCTGTTATGTCTTTAATGTTTCGAGTTTTAAGATAAAACGCAAAATTTAGTTTTGAAAAAGATTTTTTTTCAGAAAAATTAAAAAAAAAATAAAAGTAATTTTGCTTAAAGCGGACGGCAGCCAACTGTGGCAAATTTTAGTAAACAACATCCAAACAGATAAAGTTGTAACGTCAACAGTTTCTCATTAGTATTCAAATTTAAATGAATGAGAAAAGTTTAGTGCGAAGCAGGACGCCACTTTCTTTAGATGAACAGAACTGCCGTGAACTCATTTTTNTTTTTTTTTTTTTTTTTTTTTCGTCAAGGTAGAAAATAAACCTGCAGGAGAAGTTAGTAACGCCGAGGGATACATTAAGGCGGCTAAAAATACTCGAACAAACTCGTGAGTTAACATGTACAGCCATTGACAACCGCTTAATTTGCGTAACTCAGTGTCATGGAGACGTGCGCTCTGTCTCGTTCGCGTGCGCACGTACGTGACTCGTAACATCAATACCACGGTGCGACTCTGAGCGCCTTTTTTTTTGCCTTCGGTACGTGTAAACCGTTAACGCGTGAGATGACTACGTGCGTCCATGCATACTAAGAACAATTCCACTTCCAGCAATTCATGCACCTCAACTGCTAGATTAGGGCTGGCGAACCTTTATACATCTACGTGCCATTTTTTCCAAAGAAATGTTCAATGTGGCCATGACCGCCGTACTTAGACACTTTAATAAACACTCAAATCGTTCATTAGTGATGATTTTTCATACAAAAAAATTTAAAAAGGAAAGAATGTCACTCAAATGTCTCTGAGTACAGTGGTTAGTATTTAATAGGAAAAAACTAAAGACTTCCACATTAATACTCTTTATTTAAAACCAGAAATAAACATTTTTATATCTTAATTTTATATTTTTTTACAAAAATCATAACATTAACAGTTTTATGTTTATTAAAATTAAAGAAAAAAATAATGCTACTTTTGCTGTTTCAAATTAGATGCCAAATAATTTATATTAGGTTGATACTTTGTTACTTTTAGCAGCATGTAAGCTGAACTGGAGTCATCTGTTAAACAGTCTCTAAGCGGGTTTTTAATGTTATTCATTTCTGAAAATAATGACTCATAAGCATAGGCAGATGAAAATATTGTCAAGATAGCAAACGCCAGCTGCTGCAGACAGCTTTATGTGTCTGGAATTGAATTCCACGTTTCCATAATTTTAGTATTGGCATTTTTGCTCAAATTGCCTGATAGTCTTTCTAATTCGATTGATTTCAACTATTTCCTTGTTTCGATAAATTTTTGTGTCCATATTAAATTTCACTGGAAATCAATCAGCTGCATTTCTAAATCTTCGATTTCTAACCAATCAAATTTAGAGAAGTTCAGTTTAACAAATGAAGTCACAAGAGGATATATATATACTATAATAAATTTGAGTGTTTCCGATAAATTTTTGTACTGAGAAAACCTCTATGAAATTTCTTCGATTGCAGAATTTATCACCGAAGTAAACTCTTCAGTGACTCTTGCTTGATCTGGTTTTTCGTGTAAATCTCAATCGCCGGTCAATTTTTTTCAATTTTGGGAAATACTTGTAGTTTTTGGAAACAATATCTCTACTGAAAACTTGCAGTTTAGCTTCAAAAGTGCGAATTAGATATATCATAATGAATACAGTTTTATTTGCGCCTTGAAGCTTTACGTTCAAATCAATTGAAATGCTGGCACATGTCCGTAAAAAACATCAATTTTGCAAGCCACGTAACATCCATCAATTGTGGATATTGTTCAATCTTTCTCTCATTTTGTAAAAAGTCTGATTTCTTCCAAACAATAACAAATCTCTGAAGCGCGTTGCCGTGGCTCAACCAGCAAACATTGTTATACATCAGTAAGCCATTGTTCACCGAGCTGACTTCATCCAACAAAGCGTCAAATTTTCGTTTATTTAAATCCTGCGACGATATGAGGTTCACTATTTTTGTGACTACGGCCGTTATATTATTAAGGGAGGCGAAACCAACATTTGCACACAAGGCTTGTTGATGTATGATGCAGTGGAATTAAAGAATCGAATGTCCTATGTGTGTTTGAAATAAACTGATAAAACAATTTTTTTTTTCCACCATACTAGGAGCAGCATCAGTCGTTATTGAAACAATTTTGCTTAAATCAATTTCTTTCTCAATAAGTGAGTTTCTAACAGCCGTACAAATATATGTGCCCTTAGTAGTTGTTGGCAACGACGTTACCGCTATTAATTCTTCCTTGACGTCGTTTGCTACACAATATCGAGAAAAAATAGCTAAACGAGCAGATTTAGTTACATTTGTACTTTCGTCAAGGCGTAGCGATATAAAGGGAGAGGACTTAATGTAATTTCTTTGTTATTCTTTTATATTTTCCGCCAGTGTTAGGATTCTGTATTTTACTGTGTTTTTGTAGATAAGGGAGTATCTTTGATGCGCTGAATTATCTTATCTTTATTTTCAAAATCTTCAAAAAGTGATGGCGCGCATGCTAATCAGACTTCCTTCAAAAATTCTCCCTCGCCAAAAGATTTACCATGCCGGGCAATGACATTTGCAGCCGAGAAACGTGTGGCACTGGTATAACAATACTTGCTAATATATTTAATTATATATGTCGACTGTTTATAGCTCTCTTTAATTGCACATGCAATGAATTCATTTTGCTTTGGTTAGCTTTTTTGACGAGGAGATTTATGATTTGTTTCATAATGCCGTTTTACAGACGATGTTCTACATACCACTGTCCCAGACCATAAAACACGCACAGCTTTATCGCCTTTATTAATCATGCCATATTTCTGAGTCAACCAAGTTTGAAATTCTCTATTACACTTATCTTGCACTTTGGGTTTTTTGCCAAACTAGCCATGTTGAATAATACTTGTAGTTGTAAATATAACTCATATGTTAGTGAAATAAGTTAAAATAAAAAACTATCCGTAATTGCAGTTGACGACGTAAGCGTCCACAGAACAAAAGCAAACAAGTGAATAGTAAGCTTCCCGCCCCTCCTGCCCCCTACCTGCTCCCGCTCATTCCCATTTGGTCAGAAATTCTAGCGATATCTATCTCTCTCTCTTTCTCTCTCCCATGCAATCTGTTGCATTCACGCGGCACCGATAGCCCGTTCATGATGAACGTTGTTGCTTTGACCTCAAATGTAGACGAAAAAAAAATTACTTCGATTAGGTACCTAAATTCTTCTATTAATCCCGTGCGCAAATAATTTTGTCGTGTGACATCAATGGCACGCGTGCCATTGGTTCGCCAGCCCTGTGCAAGATTATTCAATCTTCAGTTTGCCTGGGGCCGCGGTGGTGTGGAGGTTAGACTACTCGCCTCCCATCTAGGTGAAATCACGGCGGGTTCGCTCCCGGATTTTCTCACGTGAGAATCGTGCCGGACGATGCCGCTGGTCGGCGGGTTTCCTCAGGGATCTCCCGTTCCCCCCGTTCTTTCATTCTGACGCTGCTCCTACTCATTTCACTTCACCCGCGCCTAAATTTTTTCCATCGCTCTTTTGCAAAGATAGCATTACTCTGAATGGTACATGTGTTTAACGCACACAACTTCAACTATGTGTTGACTAGTTTCAACCACAAGACTCCTTCGAGGAGAGTTTTTTATTATTAAAGAGAGAAGGTTAAATTGAATAATATATGTGTTTTGTCAGCAGATAGGAATATGTTTATCGTTTTGGTGGTAGTAGCTAAAATTGTATCTGCCTACAATTGATAACGCGTTGTCGCCGCCGAACCCTCATATGCCACCGAATGGCTTTTAGTGTTGTGAGACCGGAAGCCGAAACTCCCATAACTCACTAGGTGTTTGTGAAGCAAACGCACCCTGACACTTTCCCAAATCATTGGGTCGGTGTCAGGGCAGTGTAATGTGGGGCTTTGTGCACCGGGCCCTTATTTAGGCGAGTTATTTGGTGTTGCCTATTTTAAGTAAAAATACGTTTTCGTGTGTTCGGTGGGGGAGTGAAGCTCCCCTCCAGCCTCCCGGCTGGAGTGAATGTTGTGTCGTGATGTATGTCTAGGATGTTTAAATGTTGTTTGCAAGTGTTCTAATTAATTTCGCATGTAGTGTGTCGGTGAGTTCCTAGTCTCCCGAGGTGTCCTATACAGGTCTCCCTCGGGGTACGTTTAGTTTTTCCAAGTTTGTGACAGTGGAATAAGAAAACCCTTATAAATAAATTATAGTTGGAGGGGCCCCTAGGTTTATGTAGTGCATTTCAATTAATTAATTAATAAATCAATATGAATTTGGCATTGTCTTAACATGTTTATTTAATCAGGCAAAGTGACGAGTGCAGTGAGAAGTAACATCTGCTACTCCTGAAGTGTTTTCATGACTTTCGCCTGTGCGATTATAGGCCTTAAGTGTTCCATTAGGGTAGCATAGTGTGTATCTTGCAGAAAAGCAGCCAGTTCTTGCATAGCTGCGAACATGGTCGTATTTTCTGTGGTGTTGTTTTCCCTTCTACTGTTTTGCTGTGAGTTTTCTCCCTGTGGCTGTGTGGGTGCTTGTTCCTTATATGGGTTTTGGAGTGGAGAGAATTCGGCCTTCGACTGAACATTTATTCGTCTGTTTTCCTGTGTAATTTCTCGTGGTTGTTTGGCAGGTTTTTGCGCCAGCCTTTGCCTGCGTGTCTCTATGTGTTTGTGAATTACTTCGCACTGCTTCCACACAGCCGAGTGACCTGTTTTTTAGTAGCGCGTTGTGTTAAATCCTTTTTCTTTTATTTATTTTTGTTTCAATACAATCAAAATCGAATTCAATCTTAAAAATAAATTAACCCAGCATATTTGATGGATTTCAGTTGGTTCATTTAAATTTCAAGCTTTTTAACCTATTCATGTAGAATGTCATATATATGCAATGCACACAACAAAAGCAGCTACTATAGTTTGCTTAGTTTGATTTGAGTGAAATTCTTACTTCCCATGTAACTTAAAATAAAAATGTGAATTATCCAGTTAAGGAAGGAAAGCATGAATAATGAGGCAGAAATGTCCATGGCATATAACTGATTTCTCACTGCTTTAAGAAAACGCTCTGGTTTTCTAAGTTGTATTTACTAAGGGCGAAATGGAAAGGAATTTAATTGCCAACATTATCCAGCGACGCTAACATCCGCAAACATGTTCGCAACAAGAAAGGGTTCGTAACAGCTATCTATAGTTGTATTTATGCGTATGTTCAGACCAAAAAGACTTCCTTCTAAGAAATCGGAATTGTTGAATGAAGCTTATGCACGACTCATCTGTGAACGGTTAGTGCTGCCACCAACTACCTCGCTGTAACGTTGTTTCTTAAGAACTATTTGTATGCACATTGTGTATTCTTACTCCATATGCGAGATTAACACTGCCATAGGCCTTATTATCACTTTATCCACGCGTCCATCAAGTGAAACTGTGAAATTATTATGAAAATAAATTTTTACACATTTTCAAACGCTTACATTTATATGCATTAAAAAAAAATAGAAAGCAAAATAAATCATGTTAGTGTTTACAAATGTTTACCTAACATTTTATTCAATAGTTAAATATGGAAATATTTTTTTCCTCCGCCATTACCAACTTTACTAAGTGCATACCAGTCAGCGTACCCGTTGAAAAATATATGTAGGTAGGGGCAGTAAAACATTACAAAGTTTGGTTTCAGAAGTGCTCATTTAACCACGAACAACCTATACCTGGTTGTGAGAGTCACGATCGTCAGAAATACAGCGCACATAAAAAAAGCTACCGATTTCCAATACTTGAGCTTGTAAATGAATTCGGGAAGGAATGGTTAAGCCATTTCACTTTAGCGTTTGGCATTCAACAATCATGTAAGCATGTTGATTTTCAGATAATGATATCAAGAGTGGACTTCCTTTTAGTGTTATAAATAACTAGAGACCTGAAAAATTCGCGAGTTAAATTACCTGCAGGCTAGACTCTACAGTCTCATGTACAACTATGCCGATATTTACTGTAGACTGGTTGTTTGCTGACACAGTGGAAGGCGACGATTGGGCCATCGTTCGCCAGGAGGAGTCAAACACCTTGTGGACCAATGGCTAAAGTTATATAAACACACGTGTTTTGAAGTCCAGCATGTCTCAAAATGAATAAGCGAATTTTTCAGGTCTCTAGAAACAACAGGTGAGGCACATAACAAGACGTAGTTGTTCAGACTGGAGCTCTGTATATAGGAGAAGAGTATGGCCATTGATTGTCAGAGCGGATGCCGCCAATAGCGCACGGTGATTGGCTGAGACGTAGCGCGACGCCATCTTGTCCCCAACTGAACCACGCGGTTAGTTAGGGCAACCTGTTTTTCGCTAAAATATTTACGCGGAGGCTTGACTTCGATATCTTATGTGCATACTTGCAGCCTTCATTTGACTACTGGCCGCTTGTCTTTGTGTGAAGTGATTCTGTTACACGAGTGAGCCAATTATAATTAAGTTTCTCCGATAAAAACCATCCGTGATTCGTGCGCGACGCGTAGGCGCTCTAATTATCCAACCATGAAAGTGATTCTGAACTAAAGTGTGTTGGAACACAACTTGTCCTGAAATATTTTCGCGAAAAACAGGTGCCCCTTTGTATAACGTAGATGTAATGGGAAAAATACGCCTTGCGCTTCGAAATTGATAACTATGCCGATTTGTTGTGCTTATGGGTATAATACCCGAGCTGGAAAGGGTGCACTATTTCACCGGCTACAAGACGAAATAAATGGCGAAAGAAAAGCAATTTGGCTACAAACAATTCGAAGAAATGTTTTTTGGAAACAGTGCCGCTCTTTCATAGGCGTACGCAGGGTCAAGTTATTGTGAAGGGGGTGGGGGGGGGGCCTTAAACCAGAAAAATTAAGACCTACTTTTGCGACATTCAAAATACGAAGTAAGTACGTATTTAAATAATGTATTTAAATATAGTTATTACAAACAATCTACATTACGTAAAACATATTTTACTTTAGTGGTATTTTTAAACTTGTAAACTTTGAAGTAAAAATATGATCTTGACAATATTATTTTTAATTTTCCTATTAGCAAGATGCATCTCCCTGCACACGCCTATGTGTTCTTTATTGAGAAAAGTATCAGAATCACAAATTAACTTTTTTAAGTGACTAGTGCATATTGTATATCAATGTGCATGAGGTTTTTTTCCCGTCATTTAAAGATACTTATTTGTAATTTCTCTATCGAAAATGTGTCTTGCATATCACCATAATATTCTAATGGCTCGTATATTGGAGTAGCCAAAGAAAGCATGTTTATTAAAGTAATCGTATTAACACAAACACAAAATATTTTGGCATTTTAGATACGGAAGACTGGAGGATTGCACCATTTGCTTGATGGTTCATCTGAGAGTTCTTATTTTTAAGCCGTATTTAACCTGTCGCCGATTAATTTTACATCACTTCATGTTACAAACAAAACCTTTGATTGCATAATTACTGTTGCTGTCGATAGTTGTCATGTTCGTCGCGAATTGACGGTTTTCCATTTCATCCAGGCCTATTGCCTCTATACAGTTCCAGAAAAATACAAATTGTGAACTGGATGATTTTGCAATTAGACCGTCTCCGGACCAGTACACCCATCAGGCATGAAGCAGTAAACGTGTATGCGGTGCAGCTATAGGCTGTTCAAAGTTAATTAATCACTTTTGAAATCAACCTTTAAAAAAATATTACTGCCCCTACCCGCATAAATTTCAACGGACGCAGGGGCCACGGTGGCGTAGTGGTTAGAGCGCTTGAATACCACCAAGGCTACCAATGGATCGATTCGTGGCGGGGGTCGCTTCCAAAGTTGCGCACGTAGGAATCGTGCCTCACGATACCACCGTTGCATTCCGGTGCTGATCCAGACTCACCTCGCTTCACTCTCATCGGCTCTCAAGACCTTGTTGTTCAGAGCCATATAAAGCTCTCCACTTTAACCTCTTGCGCTGCAGATTAATTTCCGAGCTCATGTGTTGCAACCGCCCAATATTATTAAGTGCGCTGTACTTGTGTTGAGCATGCTTTTGTAACCAGTGAACAACGCACCGAGTGTTCGTTACCGTCGGCACTGACCAGTCACAAATGAGAGATGCAGAAACTCGAACAAATCAGACCCCTCGCGAGGAAGACTCTCAAAACTCCGGACACTGATCCATTGTTGTGTACAGTCGTGACCGCAAGTATCCTTCGCGTGCAACAAGTCTTCGATCATGGAGACGGGGACTAAAACGTTTAACGGACTCAGTGACTGGCAAGCGCCCAGTAAAGTTGACAGCGAAGGAGGGGAAATAGTTACATGTCTTACCATTAAATTAAAAGTGTTAGATAAATATTTGTGGATAGTAAAATAATTTATTTTGCTTTTAATTTTTTAATGAAAATAAATTAAATACTTAGCAAACTTGTAATAAGTATACGTTTATAATAATTCCACAATTTAAATAGACCGACGCATGAATAAAGCGGCCAGGCCCATGGCAATGTTAATTTTACGTTTATACACAATGGGTATATCCGTTTACAGGATAAATCACGTAAAACCTGCACCGCATGAATGTATAAAATCAAAGGTTCTATTGATATTCTGGTTTCACAGAATACAAGTTGAGACAAGGGTTCATAATTGCAGCCCAGACACAGATATGAATAGGTCTAGGTATTACAACCTGTATTTCTTGATTAAAGTTACGTTTTGTTCAAAATGAACAATGCCTATTCCCAACAAGAAAATAAAACATAAAACAAATTAGAATGTCAAGGGTGCTTTTTTGCAGGATTCCCAGTGCAGGCAGTGAACTTGCTATAGTAATATATCACTTTCAAATACCGCGACAGTTTTCTGTTTCATTTAAGTGCTTTGTTACTAGGCTACGATGTTCGTTTGTGGTTTCCTTTACACTGGTTGCATTGGGACCTCCTCATCGGTACTTTGTGATAGTTCATAGTACCTTGATGCAGAAGGTGCTGGAAGATGGTATTTATTAATGCTGTGAAGGGCAGTTTTCCCTTTCTTCTTGAGAATTCGCAAAAAATTTTAATTCGCTTTTGTGTTTCTTAAGAGAGTGCTTAATACAAGGTACAGTTTAATGAAGCAAACAATTGTTGGTATCTGACATTGCCATATACCCAAATCATGTAAACTAATTGCGTTAGAATCGTGCTAAAAAGCACCATTGACATTCTAAATTTCCTCTAGGTTCTTGATGTGCATAAGCATTTTTCCATTTGAAAAAAAAATTACTTTGCTAACGAAATACACATTGTGATACTTGTTAAAATCTGTGTCTGGGCTGCAATTATGGGACCTTGTCTTAACGTCACTTCTATGAGACCAGCACGTCAATAGCGTCTTTCATTTCCGAAATATTTGCTGTGCAAGCTTTACGTAATTCTTCTGGTTTATTAAACAGGTTTTTCAGAAGTTCTGAGTTAACAGTGAACAGTCTATATTAGAAATGAAGTGGTAAACGTGTAAGCAGGTGGCGGGAAGCTGTCGTCTGCATGTGTTCGCGGCGACGTGAAAAGAGCCATTCCGAGCGTTAGCGCCAGCCGTCGCTCGCAAGAAGAAGCAGTTACGACGTCGCCTGGTAGTTTTCGGATCTGGTTTGACGAGTTGTTGCGACACGCCGTCGGATGTGTCGCAAGGCGCCGGCTAGACTGCTACGTTTCAGAAGGTGTCTAGCGGCGGCGATAACATATTAGGAGACGTGTTTCATCGTTAAAAACCTCGAATTGCTCTAACACGTAGAGAGACAATAGTTTAGATTGCTATGTCTTAATATAATTCTCCCTCAGCTACCAGCAGTTTTTTAAGAACTACACTCTTAATTCGAATCTTTTGACGAAACACTGATTCGCAGTTAAATGCGACTACTAGAATCAGTGAAAATGGCCTCACTTAGAATCGGTGTAAAACCCCTAATTGTTTCAGAGAAACAATTTCACCGATTGAATAAGTAACAACCAACTGTATGTGGTGAATAAAATATGGTTCTTATCTAATTTATTTAAATTATAATGAAATATCAACATGTTTCTGATAGTCACGGTTTGTGTTGTTGCAATTTAACGTATTAAAAAAACAATAATAATATGATGTCTAGTATTCGATACCACAGTACCCTGTATTCAGACCGTTACCTTACAAGTTGAGCTACCAAGCCTACGTTGTCTGAAGGGAGGAAATATATGTATTTTTATCTTTATCGAAATCTGTAGCCTTACATTTTATGCAATGTATTTTTTCTCAATGGGTAACATTAGGATTCTTAATACAACTAGTACGTATGAATGATCTATTTTCACCATATTTAAATGCAGTTTAAAACTCTAAACCGAGTGCTACGATCATTACGAGAGGACGAAATGAAAGACGTAAAAACGAAATGAAAAGCTAAATATGTTTACGTAACCTCGTAAAATGGTATTATAAAAACGAATCCCACATTTAAAAAAATATATTTCATGGGTTTTATTCGTTTACGTGTTGTTATTCTATATTATAGACCTTGTTTAACTGATACATCAGTCAAAAAACTAATCACTGAAAAATAGCGATTGAAATGGTTGAGGAATCTGTGAAAAACGTCACTGAATCAATATGTGAACGAAAATTGGCATTTTGTTCACTAATTCATAAGTTAAATTGGTTGAAGTGTCTGTATAATAAGTTGGGCACTGTTAACTAATTTAAACAGTGAAATTATCACTGATTCAGATTTAGAATGTAGAGCTTAATATAATATGTGTGTACTTTTATATTTAAATAAACACATGTACATATACAATAGCGACCCGTAGCTTTAAACTTTAAATTTCTTACACACGACAAAGTTTTCTGTTTTTTATAGAAAAATATTTAATTAAATAAAAGTTTTGAGCGGGGAAAAATTAATAATATAATTCAGCCTTTGCAGGTGCTAAGTAACGTCAGCTTACTGTGTGTACGAATGTATGTGTGCTCAAATTTCTGCTGTGGTTCCGGTGAGCTCAAAAAAGTAAGTTTTTCTGTACATAGGTTGGCCATTAACGAAGACCAGCGAGATATAAAATATTACTTATAAACGGCTGACTGTTTGGGCGGGTTCGACTAAGAATATGTGATGAAAAGGCTGAAGAAATTATCATGAACTCTAGAAAACACTGTAAATCTGATTGTTCTCCCGTGCTCGATTATGCACGCATATCGACTTTAAAAACCAATATGACAGGTTTGCGGTGTTAGTTATTCAAAATAAGTGTTGAGAGTTTTTACGCTGCTTTTTGGGAATGCTTGGTAGGAACTTGGGCCAAATTTCATTTCACGAGTTGCTCTGATGTGTTCAGAAATAGTCTGGTTAAAAGAATAGTAATTTATAAATATAGTGTTCTTTAATTATTTTGGAACAGTACCTAGTAATTAATATAAAAAGGATTTATTTTACTTTTATTTCATAATAATCAATATTGGGTAGATTTCAGTTTTAATTAGTAGTGTATTATTTATTAAAAGGGGTAAAAATTTTGTCAAATGTAGCAGTAATAGAAAAATAACTAATATACTTGTTTATAATTTACCATATATTATCATGATAAATTCAAAGTGGGTCAAGAGTGGATCAGGAATTACTTTCCTATATCTTGTAGAGAGTGTTCAACATAAATTAGTTATTATAGCTACTTTGTGGTTAACACTTTGGACATTGGAATAACTTATGTACTGGAAACATATGACTTCCAAAAGGCTTGGTGCGAATAATCTGTTATGTGCCTGTGAAAAGGTTTGAAGTTCCGTTGGCAGTTGCACTTAGCCTACGTCACGTCTTCATTTTTCTCGCCCACTCAGAACTCGCCAGCTGTGCCGAGAACGTCTGTTCATTGACGGCTGTGTTGGAAGTTGTGGCAAGCAACACTAGCCACACTTGTAGCTAGTGTTTGTTCGTTCAACGTGCCCAGCTAAGTATTTTATAGTTGAGCGGTTCAATTGGAAGTTACGATATCAGTTGTGGCACAAATGTATCTCATTTTGTGCTCCTTGCAAGTGTACAATACTTCAAAACTGGGGCATCTTTAATAATATTTTTCCTTATGGTACGCGGACATCGTACTGAAAGTATTAATTATTTTGAAATATACTTTGGATGAATATTCTATTATTATTTGCACATACAATAGGCACACTTACAGGTACGCTCTACTTAATTCAGAAGTAATATAGGAAAAGTGATTCCATCACTTACAGTCTTATTTAATGGGTGATAAATAATAGTTTTTTTAAACTCTTTTTCTTACTCATGTAAAATAAATAATTATCATACCAGTAACACACCAACATTCTCAGCAATGTCAGAAAGTCACTTCAAGGACGCATTAATAAACTGGTCGTATCCATTGTAATGTTAATTTTACATACTGTATAAAAACATAAAATGGACCAAAAGATATTTCTAAAGCAGAACTTTCAATGTGCCTAACAAACCACCAACAGAATATACAAATTTATCTAAGAGTTTTCAAGCGTGTTCCGCCATGCGACAGAATAGTTAACACACATTCGGAAGATCATATTTGTCCGATCCAAATGGCTATCTATACAAATGGTTTTTTTTTTTTGTCATCCGCGTTTCGGGCAAAAACCGACACAGTCACTTGGGCTGAATCAAAAGTCATGGCAACTATTGTTTATCTCCCGATATGACCGAACACAGGAAATGCACTATGTACAGTTGAAAGTGTACGACAGGTACGTTTTAAAGGTGACACCACGTGGGGTATGGCTGCAGGAATGTAAGGCAAGGAACAAAGACAAACATGGCTGCTTGAAATCGCCATTTAATTGATACGTTATTATACAATACAAACTCTATACACTCATTTGAACGGGTACTTATCATACGTGTACGAACTGTTTAACATGATTCAAAGTAGTCTCCGAGGTTGTCGACGGTACGTTGCCAGCGATGAAGCAGACGGGAAATACTATCGGTTGCATGAGATTAATCAATGTGCGCCAACTCTCGTCGAAATTCTGTGATGATGTCTGCCTCATCACTGACAAAGAACCGTAGACCACCTTGGAGACTACTTTGAAGGATGTTAAACAGCTTGTACACGTACGATACGTACCTGTTCGCATGAGTGTATACAGTTTGTACGAAAATGTATCAATTAAACGGTGATATCAAGAAGTCATATTTGTCTTTGTTCGTTGTCTGACATTCCTGCATCCATACCCCATGTGGTGTCACCTCTAAAACTTACATGTCATACACTTTCAACTGTACGTAGTATATTTACTGCGTTGGGTCATTTTCGGGAAATAAACAATAGTAGCCATGAATTCTGAATCAGCCCTCGTATTTGCTTTCCTAATTATTCACTCTTTTCATTAAGGCATTCGCCGCGGCCGTGCCTTCGTTCAACGAAGTTAAACTTTCAAATCCGAATAAGCCGTGGATGTGTTTCTTATTTGTATTTAAGTCTTAGTTAGTTAATGTTATCGGCATAAAAGTGGAAAAGTTATAAGACCAATAATCTTTTTATTACTGCATTAAGTTACTTTTATATTCTGTGCTCATTCTTTGAGAGAAATGTTTGTTCCAGCTAACAAAATACTTGTTTGTATAATGACAAAATATTTTTAATTGCCCCAACAAATTGTTTTGTTAAGTAAATAAAATTTGAAAGGCAACCAAATTAATTTTGTTCGTGGAGCAAAATGCACTGTTGACAAAACAAAACCTCTGGGTTAGGCTAAAAAAAAATTGATTGTCAACAAAATATTTGGTTGAATCAACTGTTTACATTTGTTTGACCACTCTTTTGATTGCCTTCGTTTGGAAATACAGCTCGAGAGTTGGTTTGTATTTTTTGGGACAATTATGTATGGTATTAACGGTGTTGGTAACTGCATTTATTCATGCTTAATACTCGTATAAACATCATAGTAAGAAAACATGGAAAGGAAACTAAAAAGTAAAGATGCAAAATGTGAATGATTTATTTGAGCACGTTGTCCTGTAATGAATTTGTTTTCAAAACATTTCAACTTATCAACAAGCAGCTTAGCTGAGGATGTTAGGGCGTAGCACTCTGGCTCAGATGATATAGATTCGAACCGTGTAATGTACGTAGAACTAAACAAATCATTGGTTGCACTAACGAAATCTTAGTTTGGGACAAACAAATAATAACAAAATAATCTGGTTTTAAGAACAATATATTTCATTGCGTTTAACAAAGCAAACTTTTTTTGATTCATATGCCTTGAATATAGCCTACGTCACAGGCATAACGAATTCCTTCTTAAGAAAATTACACATCCTTTTATTGAAAACCGTGAGATGTAGCGTAATAACACAAGGCAACTTTTTTTTAGCAAAATTAATCATACTGTTTACTTAAGCAATTAAATCCTCACAAATTCTGGGGGTCACATTTTTTTCATGCACAAATGGGTTGCCAACCACTATTTTTTTTTTTTTTGTGTTGTTACTGGGAAACTAATTTATCATGTAGTGAACATCTTTGTTTGATAACACACTACACCGAAACTCTGAGCTTAAGTTCAGATACTGCATGTTTTATTTGCAATAAACACGGGTTTTACGTCCACTTTCAGGGTGTGAACACTCTTAAGGAAAGGCTTCGGACTATAGGTCTTAGATGTATTTATCCTCGTATGTATTTTTTCCTCGAAATATTTAATGAGAAATCCCTCCCAAAATTTGTTAGTAATTTTTAGTAACACGTTGTATATTACGGGACGCAGTCAAGAATACACGCCTTTACTGGAAATAAATTCATCACAGGTTTGTATCTCACCTTAGCAGGTTATAAACCTAGCGTGTACAAACTTTACTTGGAAATTTTAAGTATTTTCAGCATGAAAAAAATAAACAAATTAAACACAATATATGCCCCTGGTTTTGCACTGCTAAGACAAGAAAAAATATATTATTTTTGATAAGTGACTATGAAACTTTATCCCACAACTGTTATCTGTAAAAGTGTTATTTCATTAAGAAACGTTGACTTTTGAAATAGCGCACCAAAACTGAAATAACACTTTACATGAAAACTCTTTCTTATTAGTTGTTGCCAACACAGCATTTATTTTTCCTGTTTTTAGTTGATATTGATTACGAAATAAATGTAACATTCTTTAGAAATAAATGTAAGTTACAATTATAAGTCAAAAATAGAAAATTTCAGTGTAAATGAATGTATTAAATGGCTACGACATGTAATTTATTTAAGACCAAGCAAATGAATTTGCTTCAAAAATTATAAAGATATCATGAAAAAATATTTTTTAAAGTATTGCTGAAAAGGTTAGAATGTAATGCATTGCGACCTAGAGTGAGTGAGGAAACTAGTTCGTTGTAATGAATTCCTCGGAAAGTAATGCGTCGATATAGACAACCATTCAACACACAATTTGCGTGAAGGATTCTGCGGAAAAAAATTGCTCTTCGCCTTATCGTGAGTACTGGTTATGTAAGCCATTAATAAAATATGTTTGTAGCACCATGCCTCTTACTTAGAATTGTGACGTATGCCACCCAACATTGAGGGGGGCCACAGTGTTGCAGTGGTTGAACTACTTGCCTTCCACTTAGTCGAACCGCGCTCGATTCCCGGTAAGGAGGCATATGGGAATCGTGCCAGACGATGCTGCAGATCGAAGGGTTCTCTCCTCGGGGATCTCCGGTTCCCTCTGCTCTTTCAATCCGGCGCTGCTCCACACTCACTTCACTTCACCCTCATCGGATCTCAAGACTTCGGTATTAAGGGCCGTCCACATCTCTCCACTCAACATTGAGCTTCCGTGTAGAAGCAATATATCAGCGGTCCAGAAATGTCTACGATTTTTAATAAGGTAGTAAAACTATACACACCGTTGCTAAATAAATAAATAGTAAAAAAAAATATTACTTTTATACTCCGACGTTCAAAGAAGGTTGTTTGTAGAAGGAAAACAAACGGGCGCACTTAGTTATAGTAACAAAATTAAAATTTATATTCCACTGTCATTGGTTGGAGAATACTACCTTTTAACTCGATGGAACACCATTAAACTACCACAATTTTCCACCATAAATTTTATTCTTGTCAACGATGGATGGATCATGTGTGCATTATCCTGACCTATATTTGATATTATTCGGAATTCAAAGATTTTACACAATGATCTATATTAACAGTGGTGCAAAAAGGTGGCTATAATGTAAAATTCGTCAGGCATATTTTGTTTTGTTTGCATAATTTAATATTTTCAAATATTTGTTTTGACTTCAGTTTTTCTCCTGTAATCTGAATTTTCTACTTATTTCTTCTAGAAGGAATATTTATTTCATGATTTAAAGAAAACCTGTACAATTTCTGTATTGCTTTATTACTAACCATGTCTGCTACGAAACTTATAAAATTTTGTTTCTGGGTATGTTTATTATATATATTTATTTATTTATATACATATATTTATATAGATCACTGATCTCGCAAGGCGTCTGCGCTTCTTGGGAAACTCACACCATACCCATTCCACAGGTTGAGAAATTGTGCAAAATAAACCAATTTTTCATTCTGAATTCATTACAAATTTTATGTAATTGTTTTTAGGAGAATATCGCGTATAATAAAGTATAAAGTAAAATAGAGCGCGCTATCGTAATAATATCGTGCTATATTCTAAGGTTTCATACTTTTCTTAATTTAGATACTTTGTTAACAAATAATGTACGTTTTCTTATAAACTTACATGTTATTCTAAATTTACAAGTTGGGGAAAACGATTATTTTATTTTCTTAAGCTTTTTAAAGATACTGCTTTTAATCTGATAGTTTGATTGTTAGCTGTTTACAAAGTAAAGCGACTAGATTGCCGTCTAGAAATCGCACTCACCTACACGCCTTCACGGAGTTCTAACCTAAAACTTACTGATTGAAAGTAATATCGTGTTCACCTGGACAGACAATAACGCCATCAGTTTGAACTGTTAACGTGACTCTGTGCATAGCCTGAGATGAGAGAATGCAACAAAAAGGAGCAGGGAAATAAGTGTAACAATATACTTTATTTGTTAAGACCAATTGCACGTAAGAAAAATATTCTCATACAGAATACATTTAAAAACATAGTTACTACAAAATTATCTCACGTCATATTTTAACAGAAACTGTAGACATAAATGTGTAAAAGTAGGTAGTAACCATATGACGAAATAGGTTGTCGGAAATTTTCGGACGTGATAACCGTATGTAAGCTGTTTTACACGTGTGTCACCATTAATTTAACTTTCTTTTTATTCTTTTATATAGAATATACAGCTTCTACCTACAGGCAAATATCACATTTATTTAGGATGCAAGTAAGTACTAGCGTCATACAGATCAAAATAGAACATTTTTAACTTCCTCTCGTCAGTAATAGTGAGCGCAAGACTGGTTTTTTTATTCAGGTTAAACTTATAGAAAATCTTGAATGAAGTATTTAGGTTTCGTGAACTGGTTTATGAGAATGCCGCTTCTGTAGCGCATATTATTCACATTGATGCTCCTCGTGTAAAACAACAAAGAATTTACTTGCGTCATGGGTGGCGATCGTGTTTTCTTAAGCTTTATTCGTTCTCACAGTAATTAATTCAAACACTTTTTACGCCAAAACATGACGTCACAAAAATTAGAGAGATGGTAAGAGAAATGCAATAAAAATATTGGTGGCATCCATCCCAGTCGTGGGATAGACGTGAAATAAGTTTGGTAGAAATCGGTAAACCGTAAAAAAAAAAAACTGTTCGAAAAATGAAAACACAGCGACTTCATCACACACACACTCAGACACACACACACACATGTACACAACATTCATTTCAGTGTATTTTTCTCAAAACATTTTCCTTTCTCGAGGGAAAGTGTGTAGGGAGAAGCAGATAAATAACATGACTTTATGTAACAAACGACTAGACTTTTCCCTCAATTTAATTATTTTACCGAAGTTTGAAATCACGGTACCAAACATAGGAATAATATTTTTCCGTGTAACATTCCGACATCGTTAAAAAACTTTCGGATATTTCCAGAAGAGCAAACAATACCATCGCTACGATGGACGAAGTACAATACGCCAGTAAATTTTTCCAGAATTTCGAAAAGTAACTACTACAACCGGATTGTAGATTTCCTTTTTATTCAAGCCAGAATAATTGAAAGTATAAATGAAACAAAAACGATTGAGGAATATGTTTAATGTGTAAAAAATATTATTCAAATTATCTAAAAATCAATTTATGGGAATAGCAAAACTCGTCACTAAATCGTAACCAAGATGCGGAAAATGTATTTTTTTTCAGAGATGACGTGATATAATACCGAAAATACAAAAGGGATATAAAGAAATTATTACAATCTCACTTCTGTACATAATTTTACCCTTGACTCAGGTGTGGTAATAATATGAAACACTCAATTTTACACGGATACCTACTAATTTGCGTTTTCGTCACACACTAAAAATGAATATTTAAATTTTCAATAATTAGGAAACAATATCGAGTAATTAAATATAAGAACTGAATATTATGATTAGTGAAATTTCGATTTCTTCATAAGGTATTGGTTTACGGCTAAAGTTACGCGGTCTTAGTTTTCTTTGGAAACACGCTAGAACGAAATTACGTCAAATCAAAAAGAAAATATAGGATATTAATATTGAAACATTAATTTTCATCTACAATCAGTAAATAAAAGTGGAATGATATGATAAATTAGGCAAATATTTTGTTGTTCTTACCTGTTTTGTTTATATAAAAACTTCATAAAAACACCTTACTATTAGCTCACATAAAAGCTGGTTATGTACGCACTTGAAATGTATTCATAGTATGTTACATATGTATAACTGGGGTTATTATGGCCTGCGATATAACTGTGCTATGAAGATTTTAGTTATATAATCATTTTTCTCAAGACTTGTTGAAATCCCTCAATGTTCTTTAGAACTCAAGGGAAATGAAACCGGAATTTGTTCGGTGGTTGAAACTATTTGCAGGTACGCGTTGAAATCGGTGCATTGGATATTTATCTTTTTTTTTTAACTGTAATATATTGCTATTTTTTTTTAAAACTAATATGATAATAATGAAATTTACATTATAATTTTAAATAAATAATCTTTCAAGTATTTAACGAAAAAATTTCCTGGTATTAGTAAATTAATACAAAGATAGGAACATTTTTTAAGTAAATCCGACAGGCTGATGCTGAATATCTGTCAACCTTAACATGATTTCTTCTACAATTCTGTATTTCTTAAACGTAGCTTTTGGCCATATAGAGGAGGAGAAGCAAATATCTGCGAGGTGTCCAGTGAGTCAAGACAATAGCAAAACACACAAGTGAACCAGCCGGAGGGACGGTAGAGACTGCTGATAAAAAGAGGTCACCTGTGTGAGCGAGTTCATGACTTTATATTGACTCCTCTCAGAGCTCCAGCGTAGCCTCAACACTGGGCATTGTTGACCGAAGACTCCCTGCCGGAGCGAATGGCATGACGAGCGAAGACTGTGTGCAACCCAGTGTTTCACAGTAAATTCTCACCCGGCATCAATTCTTCCGTTGAATGTACAGAATATTATAAAATGGCCTAAAACATTAACTCTTTCAAGCCCACTTTAATTTACGGTTTCAAGTGTTGCTAACAAAGTATTTTATGATACGCGCTGTACTTAAGTCGAAACGACACTTGTTTGGTTGTCACAGCCAATGAGCTGTAGGATATATGTTCGGATCCGGTTATATGAACCAATTATGAGCTAGACCAGTAAGACGATTTGCGAATAATTTACCCACAGGTAAGATAATTGGTCATTGAGCTTCGCAGTGTGCAGCACAGGCCAAAAATTACCTACACGTACGTAATGTACACACTTGTGTACACTAGGTCTAAATGGGTCAAAGGGTGTTAGTCCCCGTCATCTTGGATTTATAAACTTTTCGCCATAACTTACATTTAAGTTAGTTTTGCTAAAATTTTCGCACGACACAGCATAAACCACAGCTTCTCAAGCTTTATCAAATTGTCACGTTCTCACTGCCTTTATTCATTTTTAACTGGTAACTGCTGAGAAGACGTAGGTATTTTTTTGCCTTGCGGGAGACTACAGTTAAACTAATTACGATAGTCAAGCAATATCGACCTCAGGAAATGTACAAAGGAATGTCTTGTGTCCTGTCGTTACGTAAAATTCAATACAAAATCTATAGCGCAGGTTTTTGCGAAACTTATAAAAATCCAAGATGGCTGGGACTCATGCCTCTTAGAGGCTGTTCTCGGTAAAGTAAGTACTTTTGAAATCAATCTTCAGAAAAACCGCCCGTTAACTGCATGTATACTGCAGTACATACTAGCGTGCAACCTCCCAGTAAAGCTTGCAGAGAATTAATAAAAATAGTTCTGTATTTCATGGCGTTGTGGTGCTACTGTACATGTTGAAATTTATATCGAATCAACTTGGCTTTTTTTTTAACATATTAAAGTACCTATTCTTGTGTACATAATATATTCAGGTTTCTAATCGTTTCCCGTTTACACATAACTGGCGAATAAATAAAGTCATTAGGCCGACGTCAATAACAATTTTACATGCGGCGGAAGGATACAAAATGGGACAATTAGATCTTAAGCAGTGCTTTCGAAAACTGCCAGTCAATTGAAAATAGCCTGTTCGAAAGTTCTCCTCTTTTTATGAAAATTCTTTCCTAGCTTGACACTAGGTAAACACTTGCGTACTTGTAAGAAATTATTCGAAATTTTACCATATAAGCGTATACGTGTAGTGAGAAAGCGCGGATTGTATATGTTCCCCCATACATCCATGGTAGCGTTCACATATTTGCTAAGGAAAACAAATTTATAGGTTATTTTCCAATCGCATATAGTAGCAATACTAAACATTCCTATTTTTGCTGTCTGATTTCCTTACGATGTGAAGGTTACAAAAAAAACCCCAACAGTTTTTAAAGTTTCCCAGAAATACTTTAAAGTGCATTGTCGTGACACATGTGTTCAGCCAGAGAAGTAACTAACACAGACATAGCTCCTTCTCTCCCTAAGGAGCCATACACGCGCCCCCTTCCCCGGCTGACACCAGTGCCCAGCGTATGTATAAGTTGAACTCACCTAATGCCCATTCTCATTTAATTTAATGTGGAGCTCGTTGCGTTGATTTTGCGTTACCGTTAAGTTGAGTTATTCGGGGTGCAGCAATAAATTCTCATCTGATTAAAGGTGACTAATGCCGCTCTCACACGGTACGTAGAACTAATTCACTTCAAACATGTTCAGCATTGGACGCGGTTACACTGGCTCCCAACATGTTCTGATCGCACTCACTTCTCGTTCGAAGTAAACCGGTTGTGTAAGTACAACAGTACGACTTTTCTTCTGTGTTACGCATGCATTGGCTTGCCAAGATGTAGATGAAAATTAGAAAGTATAATTGAAATTGCTGAAATTGGCGGGAATTTCTGCATTGGTTAAAATAAATTATAAGTTATGTAAAAAAAATGGGTGCGTGTACTTATGTACGCGCGTTAGAAGTTGATACTTCTTTAGCATGACTAAAATAAAATTTTATTACTATGTTACCATTTCACGCACATATTAATTCAAATCTTGTCCTATATTATAATTGAATTCATACTATATAAATCAAAGGTTTTTTAATTTCATTAATACATTAACTGATTTTCTGTCGGTTTAAAATATAACCACGTGCTATGTTATGTACCTTGCGTTTTTATATAGCTAGACGGTACACGCATGCGCGTTGGGTCATACCCTTACCACGTTCACTGTCGAATTTCGTTACACTGTGCGCGCGCGCAACTATACGCGCATGCGCGTTGGGTCATACCCTACCACGTTCACTGTCGTTCGTGCCCAACTATACGCGCATGCGCGTTGGGTCATACCCTTACCACGTTCACTGTCTAATTTCATTACACTGTGCGCGCGCAACTTCCGTTGCACACTAAACGTTTACCCTCAACGCACCAAAAGAAGAATAACTTCAAAAAACAGTGTTCGCTATACTGTTACAGTAACAAAAACCTGAATTTACTTATAAAACCAATGAGCCTTCTTTCCTTAACATGGGTGTAATTAAATTTTAAATAATTTCTCGAATGCTAAGTTGGTAGGAAGTACGTAATTAAACTTAATTAGACACTTATTTTCATAATGGTGGCCATACAAATATTTCAGGTTTATTTGGTATTACTACCATACCATTTAACTAATTTCAAACAAATTTTTTACTCCAGCAGTATCTATAACAACATCATATAAACCAAACAGCAACCACGTTTGTAAGCCATTTTGGAAGATAGTGCCACACGAATAAATAAAGCTTTATGTTACTACTCGAAAACTACTCAAACAACTTGCTTTAAATTTGGCAAATAAGTAATACTATAATAGGCTAGTAAATATAAGTAAATAAACTTTTAGAGAAAAATATTCGAAATTGCTGCTAAACTAATATTTGAGGTTTATTTGGTATAACTTCCATACCATTATGCCAATTTCTACCAAACGTTTGCACTTTGACGGTATTTTTTACAAGCATCAGAACATCAATTGCCTTTATCCACCATTCTAAGCGATAACGCTGCATGTACTAGGATAGCCCAGGTAAAATGAGTAAGTAAACTTTCAAAGGCATTTTTTTTTTTATTGGCGGCCCTACTAATATTTTAGTTTGATTTGGAATAACTGCCATATCATTTAACCAATTTGAACCAAATTTTGTACATTGACAGTATCTATTACAAGCATAAAATTTTTCACAAAAAAAGCCACTTTTCTCTGCTTTTTTTAAGATAATGCTTCATGAATTAATCAACTCTTGTGTAATTACTCGAGAAACCATTTGACAGATTCCTACCAAATATGGCAATCAAGTAGTACTGCTGCAGTTGATATGTATAAATATCTTTCAAGTATGTCAGACATTTATTTTCAAAATTGCGGCCATCTAGCTATTTTAGTTTTGTGTGTTATATCGTCGAACCCATGTAATTAATTCCAATCAAACTTTGTATGATGGCTGTATATATTGGAACAATCAAATGTGTACACAAAATGTCTTTTATCCGCCACTTTGTAAACTAGTATCACTTGACAAAATAAACTAATGTGATCTCCGAAATAAACAACCGATTTCTGCCAAATTTGACTAACAATTAGCACTATGGCAGGCTACGTAAACTAATACATTTTAAGAGGGACAGATAAACATATTTACAAAATGGCAGCCATAGAAACATATAAGCTTATTATCTACTAAACTGCAAAACAAATTTCAACTTAACTTTGAATGCTGAGAGTATCAATTATATCCAACAAAATTATCAATGCAAAGCCTTATTTCTCCGCCATTATGTAAGATAGCCCCACATTAAATAATATTAATCGATTTCTTTCAAATTTGGCGAAGAAGTTGTACTGTGGCAGGCTGTATTTATTTATATGTTTTAAGTATGTAAGTCATTTATTTTCATAATGGCATTCAGTTAATTTCAAGATAGCTTAATTTTATGAATTTTTCTGATTTAGAATCGCGGGTAAGTCACTCGTGTATTTTAATTATCTTTGTACTGTTTTACACGTTTCTTGTTTCATCTCAAATAATAATTGCTATCAATGAGACGTCAACGACTACCTACCATCTAAGCTTTCAAGTACTTCACTAAAATATATTTGCACCCACGTAGAGGAAAGTAGGCTTATTAGTTATCAGTAACTTCTGGTTTTTTGTTTATATTCATTTATTGAGTTGTAACCTTTAAAACTAGTTTCTTTTGCAAACATGTTCAAACATGGCTGCCAAAGGGAATTTACAATAAACACGCTTAGACTACTAGTCTAACAGTGGCCTTTAGTTATAGTTTCCATGTGTGAAGTTGAATCAACTTCAACACTACGTAAAGGTTAAATAGTGGCAATTAACGAGATTTAAAAAAAAAATACATATTTCTGTCACTGTTTTCAGTGTCCGTTGTCATTTGTCCTGCCAAATTCCGTGTGACTATATTGTGTTGCGGCAAATGATTAAAATGGAAATTTAAGTTTTAATCTTGTGCGTGCATGTTTCATTGACAAACAAATAACGATTTCAAAAACTCGAAAATTGTAGAAAGTATATGGGCGCAAACAGGTTGCCATTCAGGTGGGATGACGTTATTACTGGCACACATATGCATATGTTTTCAATATTATAACAATTGCTCACATGCACATTCACTATATTTCAATGTCTGCCCACATACGAATCATATAAACAGGAGCCACTTCCAGATACCGTATATACCATATTTGGTAGTACTGCTTACGACTTGCCAAAGACGAGCTTTTCTTAACTGCACTGTGAGCGCAGATATTATTTCATAAAAAAAAATAATTTACATGCAGTTAACATAAAATTAACATAAGTAATTCTATTGTGAATCGGAATTTAACGAAGGATCGATAGTTTCTTGCGTGGCCGCAGAACGGCGTTACCAACGTACATAAGCTATTGCTGTAACTTTACTCGACACACAGTGTCTGAATTTTAATTATTTAACAGTTACTCGAACTTATGGACAATGAATTCCACTAACTTATGCAATATTTTTTATGGCATTCTACGGATCATCCAGTTGGTATCATTTATTCAACTGTGTTTTCAGTGAGTGCAGTGCTAAATAATTTTTTATCTGGAACTGATGTATTCTTAATATGAACTGCGAATATTTTATGTTTCGCATAATCATTGTTATAAAACTACATCACTTGGTCATTTAAAAGAATAGCATTTGTGTTGTTACAAACATTCAGTAAACAACTAGTACTGTAATATTTTGCCAATCACAACTGTTGGGAACTATATTAATTACGGTGCGTATAGGATTGAATTATTTACAGTATAAGCTTTCGATGACTGATGGCAGCTTCAGCAACATAAATCTACCTGGGCGTCACGGCAAAGACTATTATTTATGGAAGAAAATACAAAAAGCATGATTTTTTTATTTATTGGATCTTAATAACATTTTTTAAAAAATTTCAGAATTTTTTTAAATATTTTCTGGCAAATAGTTTACAGATTTTCTCTAAAATGTTTAAAAAAAAACTTCTCTGTGACATTTTACTTAAGGTACCGAATCCAATTATTGATATTTAGAGTGTTTACCAGATAATTTACTGTACAGTGCACTGCTTCTCGCTTCTCCTTAATCATGTTTCAGGTTATTAAGCAGTGATAATTTGTTTTATTTATTTTTCCTATATCATGAAGTAAGAACGGGGGATGAAATTTGAAACTGATTTATTGCTTAATTTGCGAGCCAGCTTAACATAACCAGTTCTGCACTAGGCCGTGTGTGAGGAATTAAAATACATGCCGCCTGGCTGGCGTGTTAGTATCTTAAGCTCGGTCGACAAGTGACTGTATGTCTTTCAGCCAAAGATCTTGACAGATCATGCGTACTCCTGCTGGCTGTAAACCGCCCTCGCCTCTTCCTCTCAAGTCATGGGGTGAATGCGTGAGCGAGAAGAAGCGCTAGAATAGACAGTGACTCATGTATGAAATGCTTTCTCGTGCGAGAGTAGCTATCCTCAATTCTCGTACAGCTTCGAGTGAAATATGTCTTGTGATATAAACATTTCGCATTATAATCTGCTGTTACTCGAGGTGTATCCATACTGCTCCCTCCCAAACAACAGTGTTATAAATATTTTGCTTCCGAGGTGTGGTTATGCAGACATATATAAATATATTTATGTCTGTCACAATATCTATAATTAATATATTTATTTAATCCCTCCCTTAAAATATCCCTTCGCGTTTCGCCTTTAAAATAATAGTTCTGGCTAACGTGCTTGTGCCTATCTTCATACTAAACAACTTCACGGTTCTGCACGTACTAGAAAAGAAAACATTCTCTCATTGGTTGCTGCCGATTTGACAACACCTGATTCAGTTATCCGATAACTGGATAGTTACCACTGGTTTAGAAGCATGAAGAGTGTGTTATGTAAACAAAGGTTGAATTACACAATAGAATTAAAAACATTATTTTGCATGACGCTTAGCCTTGTGTGGGGATATAATCAAACATGATTGGACCTTTAGATATGTCGTATGATTTCACACAGAGACCATCTAATTTATTGGCACATGAAGATATATGCGTTTGTCAGATTTGTTATTAGATTTTAACTCAGCGGTTTTATACAAGAAATTTAATCATTTCAGATTATTTCGGATTTTATTTTTCAGCAATTACAGTATATACCCGGGAACGAAATTATAAATACAACCACATATATTCAGTAAACTGCTGTAATATGGGGTATCGTAACAAGAATTTTTATTCTACAATATTTTCTCTTGATGCTGCACTAAAAAAAATGTTATTCAAAGGTTTTTGTATGGCAAAGAAAACTATTTATTTTATGTCGTTTAGTTTACAATACCACAATTTTGTTTTAATTCGAAGAGAAGGGTAGATAAACATAAGTTTGCTGTAAATAAATGTTTTCTTTATACATAATTGTTTTATGGCAATATTACCTTATTTTATAGCTAGGTAATAAACATTCTTTGAGCTACTTTTGTTCACAGTAAAAAATTTCTTAGTAACGAAGGTAACGGTTTAGCGATAGTAAAGGTTGTCTGCCATTCAATGTAGTTTTCAGTACCTAACTCTTGTACCAACTAAAAAATTCACAAACCAATACATTGTGCAGTTCCGAAACAGCAACTCAGTAAGTACAAACCTCCTGCAGACGTTTGCCTTTCTGAAGTGCCATGAGTCTCCAAATCACTAACCTCAATTTTTCCCAAGAGGTGAAATATTCTGACTCACGCTACTACTACAATAATATACATGCCAAAAGTAATATGACTCTAATAAGACATAGCAGCCGTATAGGCTCTGCCCTCAGGGGCAGAGTGGCCGACTTGTACTGGGAGGGTCGGGAGTTCGTGCCCCGGTTCCTCCACGGCAGACTTTCAGTTCGCATGTCGCACACATATATACTGTGAATTTTTCATCATGTCGATCTACTTGATCTCGTCACACGGGAAAATACACACATGCTGTCAAACATCAAACGTCACTCACGCTATGTCCAACGGCATTTGTACCGGTCAATGAAGTCAATAAAGCCTACTCTAAAAAAAAAGTGCGGTAACGGGCGTTAGGATGGCAAAACAAGGGTTACGGGTTGGAGTCTCGCAGTCATCCTAGTATTTTTGTTTGTGAACCTTATTTTGAAAGGATTTGTTACTACTCTCTTATTTACTAAACACGGTGGTTTTTCAGAGCACAAATTTTCTTAACAGTGTAACTGGCATTACTACAAAACGTCTGCTGAACTATTGTAACAACAGTGTATGGTTATCATAGTCATTACTATACAGAGTGTTTCACAAGAAGTTACCACCACTCACAGTGCTTATTCCTTACATTATTTGGAACAAAATATGTGATATAAATGTAGGTCATGTTCCCAATATTAACAGAGTAATTCGACAAATTGGAAATGCCTATATTATTGCGTATGGGGATGGATGAAGAATATTGTTTACCAAAGGACTGCACAAACACACGAGGAACTACTTGCGCGTATCTTGCAAGCCGCTACGGAAATCAAAGACAGCCGCGTGCAGCTATGCAGAGCAACACGTGCTGTTTATAAGCGTGCGGCGATGTGTATGGAAGTGGACGGAAACATTTTGAACATATTTTGTTAGCTTGAAAGAAACAATTTTTATTCTCAAATGTAATAATACGGTCAGATAATACATCACTGTGTTTACTTCTGAAAGGATTATTATTTTATTCGTCATTTTTCAAATGTTTCGAATTACTCTCCACATCTTGGGAATAGGACCCGTCTATATATATATATATATATATATATATATATATATATATATGACATATTTTGCTCCAAATGATGTAAGGAATAGGCCCAGTGAGTAGCGGTAACTCCTCGTGAATGATGCTGTAAATTTCAAGCAAAAACTGTGTTTGTGGCAAGTCTACTTTGCATTGCTTCATATTTAAACAATATTTTATTTGAGGTAATAAACCATATGTTCCAGCAATGAAAGCGTTTTTACAGTGATGTTTTTGACGTGGAATAATGAGTAATGGTTTTAAAGCCGGTGGGCACATTAGGAACACGTGTGGATCTCGACCTTTTTGCCACTGCGTATTCTTAAGAAACACTACCCCACTGCGGAGAGTCCCGTAAGAGCGCCGTCCTAGAGATATTTGTCGCAGGCATAGAAGCGAGTAGGGTTGCCAGGCGTCCGGATAAAGCCGGACATAGTTAGGCTTTTTGATTGCGTGTCCGGCCAAAATAAACGGTGTCCGGCTTGTCCGGCTTTTGTTAGGTTTTTTACATTTCGCAAACGAGCGAGCGCCGAGCGTGGCCGAGCGCAGGCGAGTCGACTGTCGGTCGCTCCCGCAGTCCCGCCCGCCCCCCTGCGCCACGCCGCGCCGCCGCCAGATACACTCCCGCTCTGTCAGTTGTCTGTCTGTTCATTCCTTGATTGTTAGCGCACGTTGCGTCGTCAGTTTTTGTATTCAGCGACAATAATTTTGGTAAGTATTGTTTGTACTGTACTTTATTGATGCTACTTTAATTCAGACATTATTATGGGTGCAACTGCAAGTGATGCGATGACAAACAAAAAAACAGTCATTTTATTTATTTTCAGATCTCAAAATGCCAAAGAGGAAATGTATTTTTTCAGAAGAATTAAAAAAAACATATAAAATGTTTAAGCCGACAGCAGAACCGTCGGAGGTGAAGTGTGAGCTTTGCGACCAGTTAATATCAATAGCCAGTAAGGGAAAATATGATCTCGAAAAGCACTTAAATACCGAAAAGCATCGGAAAAATATTAGGACCGCTGCGTGTTCGTCGAAAATAGACAATTTTGTAATAGCAAGATCGGGACCAAAAACAGAAGTGCAAGCGGCTGAGGCTACTTTAGTTTTTCACACGGTAAAACACAATCAGTCATTTAATTCATTAGACTGTACAGTACCACTTCAGAAGTGCCTTTATGCTGATTCAAACATTGCAAAAGGAATAACCTGTGCGAGAACAAAGGCAGAAGCAATTTTGAAAAATGTTCTTGCGCCATATGTTTTAAAAAATATATTGGAGGACTTGTCTGATATAAAGTACATAAGCGCTTCCACTGACGCAAGCAATCACGGTGCTATCAAGTTATTCCCGCTGTTAATTCAGTATTTTGACTATCAGAAAGACGGAATTCAGGTCTCCTTAATAGATATTCAATCACAAAAAAATGAGACATCCGATACGATATCTAATTACGTCTACGATTCACTGCGTGACAAAAACCTCTCAGACAAACTAGTAGCATTTTCGGCTGATAATGCTGCTACAAATTTTGGCGGCAAAGACAGAGGAGGGCAAAGTAATGTTTTCTTTACATTAAAATCTCTAACGAATAATCAGAATATTATTGGAGTCGGCTGTGTTGCACATATTTTCAATAATTCTGTCCATAGTGCTCTTGATTCCTTGCCATTGTGTCTTGAAAGTATTGTCATGCAGATTCACAATCATTTTGCTACATTTACCGTACGTACAGAGGAACTCAAAAGTATTAGCTCAGAATTAGACATTCATTTCAAACAAATACTTTATCATTCAAAGACGCGCTGGCTGAGTCTCTTCCCAGCGATAGAAAGGATTTTACAAATGTTTGAGCCCCTTAAGTCATATTTCCTGAAAAAGGAAAAGAATAATGCATCCAGAACTTTGAAAGAATTTTTTGAAAATGACCTTAACGAAGGCTATTGTTGGGCTGTTCATTCTTTCATGGCCATTTATCAAAATCGCATCAAAGATACAGAGAAGGCTCATGTTTCTGTAAATGAGGTTTTGGAAAACTGTTCTGAGATAATGAATAGCATAAATGCAAGGATTGAACAAGACTTTTATCCACTGAAAGTGACTTCTATTTTGCGTAAATTCAAAGACAATAACGAAAATTCTGAACAGGTGACTGCTTTCAAAGAGGATATTAAAAACATGTACATTATTGCAGTACAATATTTACGATCTTGGACTGAAAACTTATACAAAGACACAAAACATTTCACATGGATGACTTTAAAAGATGTTCCTGAATGGAATCAAGTTTCCGATACGATAAGTATCCTATCACAAAACAACGTTAAAGTTGACGATAGCAAATGTTTTGACCAACTGCAAAACCTTAAAAGTTTTCTGAATAATAACAAAGAGAACGTTGATTTCAAGAAGCTGTTAGCACACAAGAAATGGGTAGTCTATTTTAAATCGATGAGTAGTCAAGATTGCTTTTCAGAATTCCTAACTATTTGTCAGTATTACTTTGCGATCCCAGGACATAACGCAAACGTTGAAAGAGTTTTTTCCTTGATAGGTCAGCAATGGTCAAAAGAACGCAACAGATTACATGTTGACACTGTAGCTAAAATGTTGGTTGTAGAATTTAATTTAAAACATTTGACGTGTAAGGATTTTTACAATTGCATTTTAAAAGAAACTGAGCTTTTAAAGCAGGTTTCTGACAACCAAAAATATGAATAATTATTTTTATTGTTTAACTTAAAGAGAAAAAGTTTTGTTTTGTTTAGATTGTTTTTTTATTTTGTTTTGCTTTGGGAAGTAATAGCAGGTAAATAAGACTTATTTGTGCAATTGCCTTTCATTAGAATTTAAGAAGAATTTAAAAATGTTGATAAATGTTTATCTAGAATCTAATTTTGACTGATGACTTTATTTGACTGATTAATAATAAAGTACTTAAACTGATTTGGCATTCGATTTTATTTATATTTCATTAGAATTTAACAAGATTTATGGTAGTAATCAAAAAAGCTTGATTTTACATACAATTTTTTTGTCGTACCTATTAATACTCAGACACAAAATCCTCAATAATGTAGGGTGTCCGGCCTTTTTACCCAAATGTCCGGCCAAACTGGATGGTCTGTCCGGCTATTAGGTTTGGCGACCTGGTAACCCTAGAAGCGAGGGAGCGCTAAGGGCGGGCTAGTTATCCACATCGAGTGTATGATCGCCTTTACCCGCAAGCCACTGAACTGAATTACAGTCTTTATTGCTTCGAATAACCTCATAAAACTTTCAGTGGTAACCCTATCATCTTTGCAGTAGTAATAATGAAGCAAAAATTGTTAAATTATTACAAGTCTTGAATGAACTCAACATGTGTAATACAAAATATACAATACAACGCCATACAAAAGGCATTTATGTTCGGCGTGGTTAACGGTAAGGATGGCTGGTATATTCGGCTGGTTTTTTGTTGTTAATATGTTTGGAAAAGGTATGCTACATTCTGTAGTATGTTCTCTAGCCTGTATCGTAAGTTTCATACTTAAAATTAATGCCAAACGCTGGAATTATCATTGTTTCCACTTTTGCAAAATACGCATTAGAGGCGGAAATAGAAAACGAAAATTGCCATTCGGACGTGGAAAATTTCTAAATTGTTACTACGGAGACTTCACTCCAAAATATCCAACAGTTGTTAAATGACAACTATAGGTTGTTCACGGTTAATTTTGTACTTTAGAAATGAACCTCTTAAAAATGTCACTGCCCTTCCTTATATGCATGTCATTTAACGGGCCAAGTGAATGGAAAGCGTCCAGTGAAATTGATAACGACGGAAGGAAAGTAGTTCCATGTCTTGACGTTGAATTAAGGTTTAGGTTGAAATTTGTAAATACCGAAATTATTTCGTTTGCATTTTTTTTTTCAATGCAAATAAGTGTAATAATTAGCATGTTTATAAAATATTTGCTGTTCTAATAATTGTACTTTTTTCACATGACTGACGTATTCATAAAGTGAAGAGGTCTATGTTAAAGTTAATTTTACATACGGTGGAGTAATACATAATGTGTATACAGGTAGATCTTGGCAGAGCTTTCAAAAGTTCTCAGTTCGCCTTGAACAACCTGTATACGACAGGAGCTCTGCGTTCTGTTTGGAGGTGAGGGCAGACTTAATGGACTTCTTTAAGCCACGGTTCTTCGCCACGGCACTTCCTGGAGTATTTCCAAAGGCGCAGGACTGTTACTGCCACACTGCCGACCCCGAGACGGGCGGTAAACCGACGGAACCGGAGTCGGTTTTTGGTATTCTTCCAGCCGACGCTGCCTCCGAGAGTGCCCATTTACCACTCTCCAACACGCGGCGAGCGTTTGTGACACCAGCCCGCAACTGCGTGGCTTTGGAGTCGACTGTGAAACGTGAAGGAGGTGCCAACAACAATTGTCGTGATTTGCAGGAGGGGGAAGTTAGCAATAGTAAAGTTTATGTATATTTTTAAATCCCGTTGTGAGTACAACGTGCAACTTTTTGTTAGATTTATATTTTTTTCTGTAGGGTAGTGATATGGCAACTAAACAAAAGTAATATCAAATAATGAACAGAAATTTAATTTAGTTACGCCGAGTAATACATACAAGGACGAGTGTGGGCCAAGTCATGTTGAGCCACCCAAATGCAATTTATGAGTATAGTTAATTCTCGGTTACTTCCAACTTCTCTGAAGCCCTGCTAAAGTTCTACTTTAGGATATTACTCCGCCTCATGTATGCATGCAAACAAAGTATAGCTGTGGCTAGAAAATTCCAACCAAAAGAATAACGCACCGCATTCTTTTGCACTCAGTATAATAATATTTTGCGTAAGAACAATTTCTCACTAGGTAAAACCAACATACCTACTCTCTCTCTCTGTTTTTATTCATGTTAATTACAAATGAAATATTATAATTTAAAGGTATAATATATGTAATAGTTCAATTTTACTAAAAAAAAAAAAAGGTACTTTTATGTTAGCACAAGTATAAAATGTTTGTGATACTTGCCGTATATAGGAAAAAATCAAATACATAATACACTGCGTGATTTTTAACAGGTTTGGTTCAAAACGTGTTAAGAAAACGCAGAGACTATAATCTGTATGTATTGTTGCTGTCGGGTGAATTATATGACGGGAAACGAAGAGCGGCAAGCCAAGTTGAAACTGCTTCTCGAGGGCAGTTCTTTCGGCGTGGGTCCACAGACAGGCCTCGTACAAGGCGTTCCCAAACATTACATATTTTATTGGTGCCTCAATTGTCCGGAATACTGTGTTGCCGAAAAGGGAGATCCACTGGCGCTTAAAGTTATGTTTTACAAACTATAATTTTTTTTAGTGTGTTATGGATTCTTCCTCTGGCCTGGATACATACGCCTCGCTGCAGTCTGCTTGACTTGTTCGCGTTGACATGATTCATAACAGATCGAGACTGTTCACAGCCAGCTAAATAATTTGATTTATAAAGTATCTCATGTTTGAAAACTGGAAAATAAATTGTCTACGAGATATCATCAAACTTCATATCATCTACAGAATGTCCTATATCATTTAGTGTATTAACGTGAGTGTGTGAAGAGATTTGGGCGGCTCTTAACGTTGAGGTCTTGACAGCCGATGAGGGTAGAAGTGAAGTGAGTATGGAGCAGTGCCGGACTGAAAGAGTGGGGGAAATGGGAGATACCCGAGAAAACACGTCGACCAGCGGCATCGTCCGGCCACGATTCCCGAAATTCCGAGAGCGACCCCGCCGGGAATCTCAGCCGGTTCGCCTAGGTGGGAGGCGAGTGGTGTAACCCCTACACCATCGCAGGTCCCTTAGCGTATTGGCAGTTGGTAGATTGCGATATTAATTGCTGAGAACGCTGTTTTTCGTCTCTTATACGAGCATTATCGAATGTTGTATGTCGGGTGCAATAAAATTCAGTCGGGCAGAAACTGGTAAATGCGTCTTTGTATTATTCAGCACTTATAAAAAAAAATTTCTAGCGTGAAAGTGCAGCAGAATATCCACTACGCTGTAAATTTTTCGATTTAATAAATGCAAATGTGAAACTGCGGTGGGCAGGCGTTTGGGTGAAAGGTTCGCTTGTTCCCGGCATGTGTCCGTGGGGGGAAAAAGAAAATATCTCCCCGCGGGGTCAAAAGATGTATCCCCTATCTCGGAGAGCCAGGGCGGAGCACTTGCGGCAAGATTGCACGTCAAATCCCATCACGCGCGGGACTGTGAATATATTGCTGGTCACCCAGAGGTTCCGTAACTTTCCCACCCGGACCCGCGTCCTGCGATAAAACATTCAAGCCCGCAAATACGCCCGATACCTTATCCTGACATACGACCGACATTTGTGGTGTGCTCAATCTGCTTTATCTTCCACCCAAAATGTGATATTTAGATATTTCGTACTCGTAAAGTTTTTTTTATATATAAAATCGAATTTTCTCTTCGATCAGGCCAGTAAAATGAGTTGCCTTGTAGCAAGTGCACTTACACTTTCTGCTGTTTTGATTTCATACTAAGAATGTAAATAGCTGGTCATTGCAACCAAGTGAATGAATACATTTACCAGAATGTTCATTATTTCCCCATGATATCTCAGAAACTCTGGACTCATATTATTATGCGAAAGTATCCAAAATGCATCCCAAAAGTAATTTTTTTTAAATATGAAAATTTTTTAAAAATTTTTTACGATATATTAAGCTTATTAAAATAATGAACTTTAATTAATGTATCAAGTAATAATTAAACATCCATCATCAACCTTTTTTCATTGTAAATCATGGTGAGATACAATAGTTATTACATGTTCTATATTAAATAAGTTGCGAAAAATGAATAATCCTTTTAAAGGTATTCAAGAAGCTAAAATTATTTCCTAAACTTAAACTAATTTGGTTTAATTTGTCGTTGTGATGTGATAAAATGGTCTCAAAAAGTTCTGATTATAAAGGAAAATGACTTTTAAAAAATTCAGTTTAACGGGCAATATAAATTTTACGTATGTATATTTTTCCTTAGATATATATAATTTGAATTAATTTATTATGTTAGGATGCAGCTCAAAATATTTGTTCATGTTATTGAAATTTCATTTTACATATTTACTGTAAATACGTTATACGGTCCGCCCTACACCAGAGTTTACTTTAGAAATCAAATTTAAATTCAAAACAGCAATAAGTTAAGCCGTTACTAAAGTGTGAACGAAATGTAGTATTTCAGTAAAATTGCAACATTCCACTGCTATAACTTCAATACAAATTCTGCTGAAAACCAATTTTGTTTAAAATAACTTTTTTGGAATTTGTACGAATCAAGATATTATGTTAAAATTCTCATACTTACGCAAAAATTATAGTAATTGTTTTCAGTAATTTTATCGATATTTTTATCAAGTTGTACTCGATAGCATGTCACGAAATCAGAAAATATCCTCGAAATCTTGAAAATAAAATTTTCTCTATAAAACTCTTAAAAAAACCATTCATGATTTTTTTTAACTAGTACTCTTTCGTCTGTGTTTGCTATTTTTATTCTAGATTTCAACAAAAAACTTGACCGACATCATAATATTTTCTTGGTCCATGCAGCATATGCCAGCATTTACAACGATTGTAATTTAGTTGGTAAGAACGCCTACATCACCTAAATTAAAAAGCATCTGTACAATTATGTCGCATAGTAACATAATTAGTGCTAGTGTAAAGCCGCACACAGCCTCACTCATAGAAGCTGATTTTCGTGTTCTGCGTTTGTCCCCAGAGTTAACTCACCCGTCGCCTGTACAACTGTCAAAATCACATGGTCAGCTGGGACGAACGTTTCTGTTCACCTATGGTCTTGCAACAGACCCGCTATTTCATATTAATTAAATACTTGGACTAACTTGAACGCATTCTCGTTGCATTAAAACTCGGATAGAGTTCTTGTACTAACATTTCAAAGCACTTACTTGCATAAAAAGTGCTCTAACCTGGAATTATATCCACGCTGTTTTTGGTAGTGCTGTTCGGTCAGTGGCATAACAAAAAAAGGGTGGGGTAGGGTATACATTACCCCTTCCTAAATTTAGTAAAAAGCACCATAATGAAAGGAAATGAACCCCCAGACTGTTTTTGTTCACCGTGATGCGTTGATATATTGTATTAAATCTCTATTGCTACTCTTCGCAGCGATGTGGCTGACTTAATACGGGACTTAAATTATGTTTTTTTTATTTTTACAATACCTACTGTTAAATAATTGTTATAACGTATGTCTGATACTATTTCATCTTCACTTCTAGGTTACAGATATTTCTCTATATTTGATGTCACATGTAATTTAGATTTAGATCGCACCAAAATAAAGTTTTTAGGAGAAGAAAAACTTTCTTAAGATGAGCGTCTAAAGGCTCCCCTCCCCCTGCCAAAAAACTAGTCCACTCTTAAGTTGGAGACGTGGTGTCACCGCTGTTGTTCACAAAAATGCAGTCCAATGTTGGGAAATGGAGAGAGGTTACTCTGCATCTCCCACGCGCACTCTACACCGTATTCCCTCTACGGTTCCACTTACCCTGCCCCAGTGGTACATCTGCCTACCGTTACCTTTCCTTGGCGCCACCGAGTATGGCTACGGTTACTGAAACGCTTAACAAGTTCCATTTCTTCCTTCTAATGCTCGATCGGACCTCACATCAATCGCTCGCATGTGTCACGTACCTCAAATGATTCGTATAGCGTTCAAACATGAGAACATAGTAAATTTCATTTCCGTGGTCATTTTAAACGCAGCCACTTCAGATGCAGCGATTGTGTTTTATCGATGGCTTTCGTATGTTAATGGATGTGAATAATTTTATATGTGGTACTTAAACTTACTTTTCATTCGGAGGGAAAGGGAAGATGTGTGATGCATAAGTGCATGTAAGGGCAGCCCCACTAAAAATAATTTTTTAGCAAATACATGTAAGAAATTTCATTTTCTATTGAACTTGAGAAATGGTAATGGTATCTGTAGGATATTGGAAACATATCAATAACCTTACAAGAGATACACTCTAAGAAATGTTTTCCGCAAATTTACCTCATGAGTGCAAACGCATACTGAAAACGCACGAATGATGAAGTTATTTGCTATACATCCATGGTAGCTTTCCTACGCTTGTTCAGAATTGAGTCAAATGTGTATTGTGGTACCTACCTGTGCATAGTCGCATTTCTATATTTTCAGCCTTATGTACTGTAAATTTTTCATACTTTAAAGTTTCGGAAGTGTATTTTAAAAAACGGTTACATGGTAGTTATAAATAATCTTAACATAATACTTTAAATATAAAAAATAATAGGCACGATCGCATGTAAACCTGTTAAATACTCATTCAGAGGAGAACAAATATTTGCAATTAAACATTTTTTGACCAAGTTTTTAAGATTCTGGCACCGCTATCATACAGCATTTTTATTTTTGACGGTAATTTTTATGTAACAATTTTGGCCCCCAAAAGTTATGGCCGTTTCAATATAATACAAAAATATTGGTTGTTCTTGCGTATGGTATTGTGATGAAAGGCCACATTCTTTCTGTTAAATATATCCCAATTATCCTTCACAAATAACAATACTTAATAAGTGTATGTATTTCAAGTGCTCAGAGTAAAGTTACAGTATCAAGTAGAATTAATTTTCTGTGTTATAAATATGTTTCCGTTTATTAAGTAACAAAGTTAATGGTTCGTGGTTCATTCTGAGATTTAGGAAATAACCTCTAAGTAGTATATCCGTATTTAGAAATAAATGGTTGTTTGGTTGCTACAACACTTTTTGGGATGTTTTGCACAATAAATAAAAATTCTTTACTTATTAAATAATGTTTACATGTCTTAAAAATCTATAGCAAAGCTAATTTATTTTAGAGGCGCATTAGAGAGCAAAGGGCAAACTCTTAATACGTTGATTGAAGTCCACGGGTTTTTCGAAGCACAAATAGAACAACCAAATATGGGCAACCCTAAATAACAGTTTTTTCCCTATCTTTATGAGAATTTATTTTGTCATACTGGTGCGTTTATTTTTCATAATAACTTGCGCAGTAATGGCTTGTAAAAATTTATTTCGTCAGAAATTTTACGTTGCCCTTCCTTAGTTTCTCTGTATTTACTTTCGCAAACTTGTATAGAACGACCAACTTCTTTGTGTTTATTTTTCTCCTATGTACTCTTAATAAACGAACCACCATCCCAAGACAAACTAAAATAAATTGGGGGGGGGGCGGGAATTCAGAAAGGAGGGCCGGCGAAATGAAACGTTTTAAATGAGACACAAGCAGGTAGGAACATTCTAAAGCACTATTGTCCAGCTTTGTTGAGTGCTACTTTCGTGTAGAGTCCATCCGCGGTTACTTCAAACTTCTCTGAAGCCCTGCTTAATGTTCTACTTTCAGGGTATTCCTCCGCCTCGTGCTAACAAAGCTAAACCAAATATAGAAAATCACACCAAAGGGACAACGCACTGTATTCGTGCGCACCCGGTTTAGTAATATTTTGCATGAGAACTATTTCTCAGAAGGCTACCAACACACCTATTTTCTCTCTGTTTTTATTCCTATAAGTTATAAATGATGTATTATAATTGACAGATAAAATGTAAGAAAATAACCCATTTGACCAGAAATGTGAATCTTTAATGTTAACGTAAGTATAAAACACTTCTGGTACACAACGTATTTTGGAAAAAACATCACTTCATACATGGGGTAGTTTTTAAAAGGTTGGATTCAAAAAGTTTGAAGATAGCGCGAATAAACTATAAAGGGAGTTGTTTCAATAGTACCAAGGTTATATGTTGTCCGGAGCACGTTTAAGTTACTGCGGGGCAGGTGTTCGTAACGGCGGATATAACAACAGCAGTGCAGCGCAGTTTGCAATAACGTTTCCGAATAGCTCAGCCGCGTTTCCCCGTCTACACGGGCCACGCCTACGTACGGCTATTTTCCATCCTGCTTTCCCCGAACAACGCATACGAGCGCTAATGAAGGGCGGCTATCATTTGCCCGCCAATATGCCCCCGTAGCTCTACGTGCAAGACCAGTGGAACTGGCGTGCCGCCTTTGATGTTCAGTGTGTTAGCTTGGAACGTTGAGCGATGGCCACGCAATTTTATTGGTGTTAACTACATTACTCTTATGCAGTTTACTCACCACATAGATCCGTGTCTTAATGATCCTAGTGTGCAAAGTTAATTAATATTTTAATATGAAGGCCCCTGTTCAAAATAACTTTGTACAACACAACTTTGTAGTTATCATGTGTTACATAATGTGCAACAGTGCCTGCCTGCTTCCTTCTTTCCGCGCAACTATCTAGGTTTATCAGTTCAGGTTTGAATGAATTTACGTATCGTCCTACTTTATGAATTCGTGTATGCATGAAGATTTAGGTATGCTTTTATTTACGTATGCACGTACCTCTGTATGCGTGTAAGTGTGCGTGCATCTTCTGGGGTATTTTCTTGCATGTCGACAAGTCCAAACGTTAACGATTTACAAACCAGTATATTAAATATGTTTTTAAATCATATCCTATGTTTGTAACGTATTTTAAGTGGCATAATGTGGCTATATCTGGAACCGTTTCATTGACAAGAAGCAAATTGTATACACCTGTAGCAAAAACTTTAATGTTTACAAGAGCAGAGTCAAAGACTACCTCAATCACAGTATTAATATTTAAATTCCTGATATTACATATTGCTTGTAAACAAAATTCCCAATTTTACAATGAACTATTATTTTAATATGATTGCAGGAGTGTTTCTGTCAGTACTACAATTTATGTAATGATTCCCGCGACTTAATAAAAGAGTCTTATAGGTCGGTTGTAAAGAAAATTAAATCCCCCTACGGGTGAATATGTATATATTGGTAATTCAGGGTTAACTCAAAATGTGTATAAGTGTGCGCAGTTTCTTCATATTGTTATTTCTGTATTACTCCACAAAATGTTCTAATGATAAAAATCTATGCGTCGATCGTTACTGAAATTGTTAGGAACACTATTTCCACAACATTTGACCTGCAAACCTAAAACTATATCTGTGACCGCAAATTTACACTTTTAAGGCGACGTTAGAACGTGGAACCACTTCTCTTATTTTGCTAACCGTTTTTTCTTTTAAGTACTACATTCAGTGATTACGTAAAATTATATGTATTTTCAGTCTACGGGAATTTTTTCGGAAGTTAGTTTTCTAAAGTGCTTAATCTCCTTCCAGTAAACAATTTATTTTACCTATTTCGACGTTACTGATGTTTCGTTACAAACTTGAAACACCACTGCAAAAACGCTTTATTTATAGCAAAAAAAATATTTATTTGCTGCTGTTTTGTTTACAGCAACCAAGTTTCACTATAATTGAGAAGGAATGTAATAAAAACTTAGATTTAAAGCTATTAAGTTAAATTTACAAACTAATGTTTTGTCAAAATATGACCTTTCTTTATGGCAAAAAAAAAGGATTTTTTTTTATCTTGTATTCTTTACAGAAGAGAATTCTTGTTTTATACCAAAGTAAGGGATAAGATACATTACAATATTTCTTTCGTAGGTTTTAGTTTTGACTACGTAACGAAACTGGCTAAACAGATACTTAGTTACCAAACAATGAATTCCTTAAACCATCAACATAATTTTTTTAGTTTTAAAATTACAGTACCAGGCTTTACCACATAGAAAACTGCTGAACTACTGAAACGACAATGCTATAGTATAATTGTCTTTATAGATCAAAAAAAACGTATATTCATGGCGAACCTAATTTACAGTGGTTCACATTTAACCACAATTTTCTTTGCGACAACAAATCATGTGTTGCAGCAAAGAAAGTGTTTTAGAAAGAATATCCAAACATTAACTTACGTAATTTTAAGCCTTATTACTAGAACACAATTAGGTAGGTGAAAGTTATAACAGCCGCCAGGAGGAAGGCGAAAGTTTCAGGTTTGTCGCTAATTTTCTCTCTAGGTGGGTTACCGTGCCACTATGTAATCATCTAAAGTAGTTTTCTGGGATTAAGGTATTTATAAAATATCACGATCACCTCCACTGTTACCTTTCCCGTTTCGAAATATATTTGCGCAATCAATATTTTAATTTCTTTCCACTTTTAACTTCTGCATAAAACTAACGTGAAGTGCGAGAACAGAGACAAATTTTCTTTATGAACACGTTTACCTTGCTGAAAAGTAGTGTATTAACTGGGCCATTTTATTTGGTAACTTCGGCTTCTATCGAACTTTGTGTGCAGAAATATTTAATGAACATAGCCTAATTTTCTGGGAGTTATTCTAGATGCCATAATTACTGTGTCTGCTTGTTGTAATATTGCTTATCTATGAAGAGTCACTGTTTTATAGTAAAATATGAAAGGGACGTAAAAAATGTTTCAGTGAAAACATACCGAAATTTGTAGCGCTTACATTTTTGAGTAGAAATGTGTGTATACATATTTGTAGAGTAGAAAGCTACCCAGGAAGACAAATTATTTAAATGTAGTACTGGAAGCACATAGGCTGGATTTTTATTGCGTCTCACTGCATATCTGGATCCAAACAACAATCAAGTAAAATGAAGTGAAATGTAGTAGACTTTTTATAATAACGTGGTGTTTTAAGTTAGCTATAATTAATAATACTGAACTTTCAGACTTTTTCCTCAGAATTTCAGTTATTCCTTTTTAGTAATTAAAAAGTAGCTTACAAATTAAAAACCAACGAAGTATTAAAATTTTTTGAGCAAAGCATATACCTAATGGGTATTACATATGGTACAAATATTCCACTAATTAACATACTAATTTGGTAAAATTAAATTAGGATTTGAACTTTACAGTCATAATTCAGGCAAACTCAAAGTGTACTTATTTCTCAATACCTGTAATGACTGTCTTAGTAATACAAAATGTAGGTCTTATTTTTTAAACACATTTATTATTTTTGTACACCAACGAAAAATGTGTAAATAATTTAATGGAAAACTAAAACATGTGTGTGTTACTTGTATGATTTAACCACCAACAGGACTCGAGATAATAAAAAACATGTACCAATAGAATTTCAGAAATAACTGGCCAAAATAATTTGCACCTAGTCACCAAATAGGAACTGTTTTCCGGAACATATTTTTTTTTTTTTTTAATTCCAAATAAGGGAAATTTAATTTCAGATCAGCAAAGCCTTCATGGAAACGTTGACGGCCAAATGATTATTGCAACTCTCACATTTCACTGTTTTACAGCCGTGGGTTGCTGGATCTCAGTAAATCCCATATATTGACGAATAGCAGCATTAGATCAGTTAATCCGTTTTGCAGCGTAGTCGACCATGTGATAAATATCAAACAATCTAATTTACTGCTCAGGTAGAACGCCAATTTTAGATGAAATATTTGTATTAAACTAGAGATTTGCTCTCCGTTATGAAAGCTGATCACGGGAAAACACAGCTGATATTGAGAATTCGGCACATAATAATTTTTCTTGGTCCTCTCATAGGCCGCAACATTTGCAAATTCTGTTGTGTTTCTTGTGCTGATTCACGCCATGCTGTTGTGTCTCCGTGTCTTTTGTTTGTGTCCTGTTGGTTTTCGAGTGGATCGTTTTCTTGATCCTTGCTTCGTTGCTACTTGAATTTTTAACTTTTTACTGTCATACTTTCTGTTCATTCTTATTAATACTTTCTGTTATTGTGTATTTCAGTAGATAAATTGACAGGATTGTTTTACCCAGGTTTTTGTCATATTTTAAGTTTTCCGTTTTTGTAATTATTTCTAATAAATTTTTTTTCTCAATTTTTGCAGGAATATTTTATTCATTTCTGCATATTTAGTTTGCCCTGCATATATGCTATTTAAATTTAAATTTTTATCTTCGACTTATTTTTATGTGCTAAACATTTTACTTTCCAATATATTTCCCGTAACTAGCTTTAGCAATGTAGTAAGTCGAACAAATTTCCCAATTTTACTCATCTACACTACTGCCAAACAATTTCAAATACATTTTACTCTCATGTATAACTAACCTCCTTATATAACTATTAAAAATATTAGGCCATAATGTCTAATTACTTAAAATAAAGAAAAACTAATTTATTTTAAGGACTTAATGTGTGGGTCATCAAAAAATGTATTATTTTATATTTGTATGGAATACCGTCCAATTTTTATATATTACTTGTAAGTACTCTTTACTAGAGTAAAAAATTTAGATCACATAGTCTTTGCATCATGACGTATAAAAAATGTAAGTGTTTAAGGAAAGTACAAAAAAATAAAGGAAAACTTTATCAGGAAAATTAAAAAGGATGACTGACAGGTAATGTTTTAATTTATTTAACGTATAGTAGGAAAAAATTACGACAAAATTATATACTTCTAAAAGTAGAAAATATACAAAAATTCCCTCATTTTGAGCAAATTTTCAAAACTGCGAAAATATTTCATAGCATGATTTTAAATATTTCTTGAGATAACTCGTGGTATATTATTTCAATAGGATTTACGTCATTTCGGAAAGTAAACTACTTTTTATATTTATACAACCCAAGAACACTAAAATTGTGATTTTAATACGCCATCATGCAAAAATTATGCGACCTAAATCTTTTTTATGTTAGGAAAACAGTGCTTGTAAATAAATGTCTACAAGTCAACCCGTATTTCGAACAAAAATAAAATTGCGATATTTTTCGTTACCGGCACTTTTAAACTGAATCCAAATGTTTTATTTAGGTCGATTGTTCTGAACATTCTCTGATTTTATATCCAATACCGCAACGGGACGTAAAATCATTGCCGCTCTGCTGCTTTTTCAATCGGACTATGTTATTAGATACTTAAAGGGGACATCATATTTCGGTATTGTTCAAGTATTACCAGCCGGAAAAACGACGTCAACTAATATTTGTTTTTAAAGTTCTCTTTCCAGGGGGAAGTGTTACGGCAGCAAGTTGCAAAACTTTTGTGGAACGGAATATTATTAGTTTAGTGCCTGCTTCGTTCACTGTCTCGAATAGAAGGCTGTGAATTAGTGTCCTTGCTGTCATCGTATTCCTTTTCAACTTCAAAATTAAGCGTAAATCGTTATTTAAAAGTGAATCCAACTCGGAACGTGCTGCACTCCGCAGGAACCAGTAGTAACCACTTTAGAGTAACAGTTACTCGAAACCGTGAACATTTTAACTCTCCAGGCGTTCGTATCCAACTACAGAAATTTACTCCAGTAACACTGATTTTTACCTGTGACGGTTCCAAGCGCCACTTATTCATTTTAAGTTTTTTTTTTGTTTTTTTGTTTTTTGTTTTATATTGTTTGACTGTGGCAACAGCATTTATAATAACTTGAAACACCAAATAGTTTATTTCATGTGACTAAAAATTCTATTTAGGGCTTTCGGACTTTTTATGTTTTCAGGTGTTGAAAATAAGAAATTTCCCTGTAGGCAGAGCACTTAAACTGACACAGTCCTTGTTTTATTTTCACCACTAAACAGATGTGAGCTTTGTGTACGGCGGTATTCGTACGAAACAGTCACACACTAGAGCGGTATCAGAATTTACGTTGCGAATAAGTTGCCTGCAAGGAAGATCAATAAGCTTTGATCCTTACAATGTGCATGCAGAAAGTAGTCCCAAAGGCCAAATACTACCTTTATGTATCTAATATATGAACAACGTTTCATAGACTGGGTATGAAAGAGAAAGCGGGAATGGTAATTTTTTTCTCTATTCACTCATTTTAGCGCTTCCTACATTTGCTCAGGAAACAGTCAAATGCGTAGGGAAGTTCTCAACTTCGTTAAGTAGCGATGCTAAATATTCCTATATTTGCAGCTTGATATGTGATATTATATATATTTAGTATGTAGGTTAAAAACTTCCATTACAGATTGGGAAGTTTACCAGAATTTTTTTTACTGTAACACTTTGTTTTATTTCATTCTTCTGGAATGAAGACTCTTTTGCGCTTTTGCCTAATTAATTTCGTAGTTTCTCATGAATACCTTTCTTGAGTGTCTAGGTACCCAAAAAAAATATTTATATAAAACAATAAAAATATATTTTGAACGAATACGCTGGGATCAGATCAAGGAATGTTTGACAATATTACACGTTGGGCGGTCAGACACAGACGCATGATATTACATACTTATTAGTAGTGAACTCAGAACAATTCGCGAATAAAATACTCCGTGCTTATGTTCCGAAGCCAAGTGTGGTTAATCTTGGGCGCCGCGGTGGTACAATAGGCAGACTGTTAACCTCCCACCACGGCGAACCGGGTTGGTTTCCCGGCGGATTCATCCAAATTTCCAAGTACGGAGAACGTGACGGATGTTTCCGTTTGCTAGCTGATTTTCTCGTGGCTCTCCCGCTCCAGCTTCCTCTTGCATTCCGTCGTCGCTCCATCTTCACATCATTTTACCCTGACCGGTGCTCAATATTTTGCTAAGAGGCCATCAAAACCTCTCAAGTGAGTGAATCTTGCACTATCGCCGGTTTTGCCTCCTCGCGATGGGAGCGAGACCGCTTTAGCGTCACTTTGACTTGGATCACATAAGATTCACGCTGTTTAGCAAACAACTTCTCTTTATTTGTTGATGATCACTGAACGTATGGTTAATGCAGTTACTTTGAACATGCGTTAGATTTACCGACCTGTTACTTGAAATATAGGTATGCTCCTACTAACGTGAGTTACTCTCGCGGTACATTAAGCACGGGTGGTTTTCTTGAGCACGAAGTTCAACATAAAAACTAAAGAAGATAGTGAACAATGATTTCCATAGCAGCTGTCATGCAAGAAATTGTGGGGAACATACACAGAAAACAGGTAGATAGTTTAATTTTGACCCAGATGTTTTAAACTTACAGGGATGTATTAGTTAAATATGTTTTAAGCAATGCATTAGCTCTCTCGATAAAGCTAGATTTGTTTTAATGCGAATGTAATAAAATAAGGTAAATAAATTGTGATACGTTCATGAGTATATATTTTCATTTGCATTACAAATAAAAGGGCATTAAATAAAATCTGCTTATAAATTAAATAAATTTAAAAAAAATGCATTAACTTATTTTTAATGTAAATGTGAATTATTCACTTATTTATTTTTTACTACTTGTTTACCTGTAAAATCATAAGTTTCACATCTACTCTAAATCAGTGAATTTGACTGCAGGTAGACTTGTATGGGGGATAAGTAAAATTCTACTGAATGTTTTTTTCTGGTATTCACCAACTTGACAGTGATTTATATTGATTCTTTGTTAATTACACTGTCCTGGAACTAAAACCTTAGTGTATTCCACTGATTTACCAGTCGGTAACAGCCAACACTAATAAAGGTCTAGTAAACTTCGTAAACTGTAATGAATGTTTTTATTGTATATATTGTATGTAAATAATACCACATATCAGCCTGCAAATATAGGAATGTTGAGCGTCGTTACTATACAAGGTTTGGAACTTACCCACGTAATTGAATCTTTCCTGAGAAAATGTACGAATGCTACAATTGATGTTTGAGAAAAAAGCTTTACCATTTGCGGTTACTCGCTGTACCTATTTACCAATGTGGTAAATTTGCGAATAATTAAAAATTGTCACTTTTATGGACATGACGACTGCTAGTCTTGCGTCAATCAGGCGACACTGTGAAAATGTCAGGAACATGATGACGTTACTGTCACGCCGATCTGTGTAAAAGAACAACAAGCCGATACCAGTAGACGCCAGGTAAAATATTACAATTTTAACAAATTACTATAAATAAACTCTTTAATATATGCTGCTAGCATTTCTGCAAACATGTCGTTTATTGTTTACATGTAAATGAATTGCTGATATGAACACGGATTTTTTGTGAAATGTTGAATTCAGAAGTGATCAAAGTGATCTAAACCCGAAACAGTGGAAATAGAGCCATATCAGTGACAGCCAGTGAATATGTTTCCACTGGCAATCAGTGCCAGATAACTGGTTATTATGCTGATTGAATTCCCATTGAATATCGAGAATCTCATTACCATACGTTAATGGTTCCCAGATCATTTTATTAATTTCCCAGTCCGAAAGGAGTACCGGCTACCATTCAGTGAACGGCATTTAGCTGACTGATATCACTGATTCGGACTTGCAGTGTAAAAGTTAACCAGCCATAGAATAAAAGACATTGCATGCTAGTCACTAGCATATCCGGTGGCCAGGTTCGTGCAAATTAGAGGGTAAAAGAAAGCTTTCACCTTGTTGCTCACGTAACATGTTCGTGTTCACTGGGTCTTAACCTATACTCAACCACGAATACTTTTGCAATCTTATACACTAGCATTACCCAGAAAGGGTGCGAATGTGGGGGGGGGGGCGTAATACGAAAGCGTGTCCGGCCTTTGGTTAGTCACACAAAAAAAAGTTGACCGCGGATTTGAGCCCACGTCAGTTTGTGCACTGCAACCAATATGCTCGTTATCGCGGTGAGTCCACCAAGCCACGGAATATTTTCGTGACGACGTTATAGTAATAACCCGGGAAAACTGGATAGATTTAAATTTCAAAGCCTACGAAACCCTCTGCAGATGGTTTTTCTATAGTAAGCTTTTATATAGCTAAAATATTTTTAGATAGTCACCTGAATAATGTATGAGTGAAGCGCCGAGAAGCTAAGTCATGACTCTGTTTCTGCTGCAAAGAGAAGGTGCATTATTCAGTAAATAGAAGAGCATAGTATCGCTGTCACAAGTACACTGCAAACAAATTTAGCTACCTGCGTTCTCCCGTGTGAGGATCTTCGCTTCTTCCGCATACGCACAATAAAATAACTTGTCACATATTATTAGTCGGGGAGGTAAACCCAATCGATTCCCGTGTCAAATACCAGGAAAAAGTTGCACAAGAAGGATACTCACAGCTTCTACTTTGAACAGCAATGAATCAACGCCCTGTGTAGCGGAGTGGAGTGGAGATATTTGGGCGGCTCTTAACATCGGGGTCTCGAGAGCCGGTGAGGGTTAAGTTTGGTGAGTATGGAGCAGAGACGAATTGTAAGGGTGCGGAAAACGGGAGATCGCTGAGAAAACCCGCTGACCAGCGGCATCTTCCGGGAGCGACCCCGCCGGGAATCGAACCCAGTTCGCCTTGGTGGGAGGCGAGTATTCTGGCCACTACACACTACTCTATAATAAATCTTTTATAGAGTTTTCCTCGAAAAGACCATATTCACTGTAAATAATTATTTAAAGTTTTGTTTTGGTATTAAATTTTTCACGTGTTTTTTTTTATTTGTTTTGATTGCTCAGATAGTTGTTCTCATTTAGTTTTAACAAAAGACTTAACTGTAATTGTAAACCACCCATCAATGTATAGGTATACTATTGTAAGTAATTTTATCCTTAAAATTAAAATTTGNCCTCGAAAAGACCATATTCACTGTAAATAATTATTTAAAGTTTTGTTTTGGTATTAAATTTTTCACGTGTTTTTTTTATTTGTTTTGATTGCTCAGATAGTTGTTCTCATTTAGTTTTAACAAAATACTTAACTGTAATTGTAAACCACCCATCAATGTATAGGTATACTATTGTAAGCAATTTTATCCTTAAAATTAAAATTTGGTTTTTCAAAGATATTTGTATGTTGTAATTAGTTTTAATTGTTTTCTTGTTTATTTGTCTCTTTTGCAGTTTTATTTAATTTTGGTTAATTTTTCTTGTGTTTTTGTTTTTGTGGTTTTTAATTTTTTTTTTTCCCCCCGTTTTTTCCTGTAGTCATTTTTGTTATTTGTGTACTCGTTTACGTTGTTGCCGGAAGTGGGACTTCTGGTGGAACGTTTGATTAAGACGGTCGCGCCAGCCTAATTCAGCTGTTTGATGTTGGTCCCAGAAGCAATTTTAATTGGCAGGAACTCCGCGCCACGTAAAGAAGAGGGCGTAGGCGTTCCGATATTATTTCTTTTAGTGATTCCAGACGCCGCATATTTTGAGGCACTGCTTTGCGCTGGGCGCCATTTTATTGATGATGACGCCAACTACGTACAAGGTGTCGCCAACCTTTTTATAATGCCGGAGCGGCACGAAATGACTTGTAAAGTACTTCAAAGAATAATTAGAGAATACTACTTCACTTTTCTGCAGATTTCGTATTATGATGAATTTGATTTTTATTAGTATGATACGATCCAGTGGTCCGCTGCTATACGGAATGAAGCTAGTGCTGGAGCATTATAAATATCATCATTAACCCTGAGAAACATTTTTAATTAAAGTAATTAGTTGTTTGGAGCAAAGAAATTTTGATTTTGACTTTTAATTTTCAGTAATATTTTGGGTAGTAACCAGTAGAGGAGACAGTTTCTTTTCACGCAGTCGGGAAGTAAAAACTTAATTAAATAACATGAGAATTAGAGCTTTTGGAATTAGTATCATTTTCATTTTCCATTTTTGACCTATATAGAGCAATATTCATTTTTTCTCCTAATTAATTTTCATATTTTTCACCGCTTAAGTAATTTCTGTAAGGAAATTTTAAGACTTTTAGAAGATATTGAACACCTTATTAAGATTGAGTAAAATATGTAAGCGATTTCAAGTTTTGTAATAAAGATTCGGCATATTTTACTTGCATATAACGTAACTATGATTTCTTAACTGGTATTTTTAATTAATAAAATTTTAATAAAACCCACTAGCTTTCTTTTATTCCCAGTATTAAGGCAGAAAGGAGCAACCAATTAGTTTTGTGTGTCTTAAGACATTCACAATAAATATTTACCCATTCTGATATGTCCTAGACGAGCCCCGTCGTACGTAACGTCAGGTTTCATAAAGTAGGTAAGATTATTTTTTCAAAGACAATTTCAAAACACTTCCAAAGTACGATGACAACATTTGTGATTGATCAAACAACCTCTCTCTCTCGCTCTCTCTCTCTCTCTCTCNTTTTTCAAAGACAATTTCAAAACACTTCCAAAGTACGATGACAACATTTGTGATTGATCAAACAACCTCTCTCTCTCTCTCTCTCTCTCTCTCTCTCTCTGTGATAAATAAATATTCTGTGGAGGGAACCATAACATCCTTTTATATGTATAATGAAACTAGTATTATCGTTTGAATCGGAATTCAACTACCGACGTCTTTAAAATTAGTTTCGTGTACCAATCTCTTCACAGCATTAAATTTATAAAATTACTAACACTTTTTAACATATATTGGAACATACCCCACGGTAACGTCGCCGTGGTGGCTACGCAAGACGCAAATCGCACGCGCACCGGGATTATAAACTAAAAGATAAGTTTGTTACAGCCAGCAAAATGTTTGCTTGTTTAGGGCCAAAAATACATTTAGTTGCCCCAACAAAATATTTTATTGAGTAAACAAAACTTGAACATTAACAACATTCATTTGGTTCACCTGACCAAATGCACGCTTGAATAAACAAACCCTCTGTGTTGGGCCAAAAAAATTAGAAAGTCGAAAAAGTATTTTGTTGCACTAACTGCATATTTTATTTGTTTCGCGACTCATTTGATTGCCTTCGTTCGAAAATACAGCTCGAGAGTTTGTTTGTAATTTTTGTGACACTTAGAATTGTAACAGTCTTTGTAAGTGCATTCATTTAAACTTAATAATACTCAGTATTAAAAACATTATAAAAACAAGTTTAACTGAAAATTGAAAAGTAAAGCTGTTAAACTGGAAATATTTATCAAATCGCGTTGTCCAGTTTTTGAAATGTGTGTATTTAAGAGCATTCCCCTTTTCATCAGTAGTCCCTTTAGCTGCTGTTGCTAGGAAGTAACATTCGAACGCACGCGATCTAGGTTCTAATCACCGTCAGGTTTTAAATTTGTTTTGTATTGACCGAAACTCTAAAATGCACTTAGAGCGAAACAAATATTTATTTACAAAAAAAAATCTTAATTTCCGGCAACCAAACCAAAACGACAAGATAATTTGATTTCAACAACAACACAATTTAAAGCCCTTATACAAACAATACATTTTGTTGTGTCAAACAAACTTTGACTCAATAGAACCTTTTTCTCGGTGTAGGCTGTTGTCGAACGTTCTGTGCNAACTTAATAATACTCAGTATTAAAAACATTATAAAAACAAGTTTAACTGAAAATTGAAAAGTAAAGCTGTTAAACTTGAAATATTTATCAAATCGCGTTGTCCAGTTTTTGAAATGTGTGTATTTAAGAGCATTCCCCTTTTCATCAGTAGTCCCTTTAGCTGCTGTTGCTAGGAAGTAACATTCGAACGCACGCGATCTAGGTTCTAATCACCGTCAGGCTTTAAATTTGTTTTGTATTGACCGAAACTCTAAAATGCACTCAGAGCGAAACAAATATTTATTTACAAAAACAAATCTTAATTTCCGGCAACCAAACCAAAACGACAAGATAATTTGATTTCACCAACAACACAATTTAAAGCCCTTATACAAACAATAAATTTTGTTGTGTCAAACAAACTTTGACTCAATAGAACCTTTTTCTCGGTGTAGGCTGTTGTCGAACGTTCTGTGCNCATTTTGTTGTGTCAAACAAACTTTGACTCAATAGAACCTTTTTCTCGGTGTAGGCTGTTGTCGAACGTTCTGTGCGCCTCTCGTGTGATTTGACAGTAGGGCGGAATACACCTGACACATTACAACTAAAATGAATTATACTTACACCTAGGCCGTATATTTAATTTGTGATGTGCTACAAACCTGAGCACTCTAATTACTGTATTCGACAGAAAAATTGTTCTGCGTTTAATTGCGAGTGCCAATAAGTACTTGCAACTCTAACTTCGGGGTTCTTCTGCACAATCAAATGAAACAGGACGTTGAATTCGGTAACGTTTAGGTGCATGTTTACGCCCGCTTGACTACTTACATATTGCCCCGTTACGTCGAATGGAAAATAGCATTGGACTGGACCGCACTCTCAGTTGTTCTCATTTGCATGCAAAGTTAAGCACTCGCGGAAATCACGTTTCCACAGCGCGTACAGATTGGTATTAGAGCGGCTAACAAACTTTACGCCGTCGAAACAACACTCGTGAATATTTGATCAGCTGCATCGCGAAGTGCTACGTAGTAAATCGCTGTGTTAATTGTATTCGCAAGAATCGGCTGCTAAAGATGAAAAATGTGCATGTGTTTATTATTCATCTCTCGTTGGATTCTGTATAATATAGGCTAGCTGCGCAGATACAATGTATGAGCATTTCAAAACACATTTTGCATTCAAAGAGTATTTGAGACCTCTGTGGTTTTTAATATTAGTAACACCTTCATTTAGACATAATTTTTTTAAATATAAATTCGTGCCACGAGACAAAATGCCTATGATTGTCGCTATCGTAACTTTAACAACGATTTGTAGCACCTTGGCTAATTATAAAGAACGGGATATACATCTTATTTAACAATAAAATGATCGCTTGTTAACATTAATCTTCATAAATTAAAAAAAATATCACTGATCTTGGATGTGTTTTGTATTCACGATTTTTAAGACAACGTGTTCGCAGTTCGTGAAAACAATCCCATTCATTTAACCAGGAAAACTATCAATCACACTGATTTCGGTTTAAGCAAACTTGCGTTTTTGAAGAAATTGTATATTTTGTGGCGCAACATTTTTTTAAAAGTTTACTCTACGCGCTTTTAAAGCCTCAATTTATAAGTAGTACTTTTTCTCCTCGTCGGTGTTATGAAATTTCACCAGTAATTGATATTTGACATAGTCAAATATGTATCACAGCTGATCAAAATAAACTAAGAAAATGCAATGATATGCTGTTCACGGTCAGGTTAGAAGTTCTGAAAGTCTGGTATTTTGTATGCCATGCGTAAAATTATTATTATCATCGGCCTGATTACTTTGTTTATGAGTCACGCAAGCGAAACCATAGAATATTTAGGAAAATAAATGAGTTATTTATCTGCAAATTCACGCCCTTATGCGCAAAAAAATTAAATAAGGTTACTGACTTCAGTAACCATAAATCTGAACATTATACTTTCAGTATGTAATAATACTATTTTTATTTAAGGCTCTTCAAAGTAAAGTTAGCACTTTGAAATCAACCTTTGAAAAATGTAACTACCCCTACCTCGATATATTTTAACGGGCACACTGCCCGGCATACGCTCAGTAAGGTTAGCAACGCCGTAGGGAAAGTAGTTCCACACCTTAACGTGGAATTAAAAGTATGAGGTAAAAACATTTATGAATATTGGAATAATTTATTTTACTTTATGTTTATTTTTAATGCGTATGAGGGTAAGGATGACCAAATTTGTGAAATAATTACTTGTACAATAATTTCACAGCTTCACATGACCAATGCATGGATAAAGTGATTAGGCCCATGTCATTGTTAATGTTAGATGTGGTGGAATAAAAAACAATGTGCATACAATTTGATCATAAGCAGGGCTTTCAATTGTGCTTAGTTTAGCGTGAACAGCCTATAATTATCTGCCACGTGAACTGGGAGCATGCTGGCAGATGTGTACTGTAGCATGTATGCAGTAACGGGTAATGATTTTTTTTAACCTTTCCAGACCCACTTTAATTTACGGTTTCGGGTGTTGCAAAAAAATTTATGATGCGTGCTGTACTTAAGTCGACTCAACACTTGATTCGATGTCACCGCAAATAAGCTATAGGTATAGACATGAAGAATTCGCGGATTCATTTTGGGACAAGCTATAATTCAAAACATGTGCGTTTATACAGCTTAAGCCATTGTTTCACGCGGTGTTTGAAACCACCTGGAGAACGCTGGCCCAGTCGTCACCTTTCATTTGACAGCAGACATCCAATGCGCAGTTGATTTCAGCATATTTTCACATAAGACTGTAAAGTATAGCCTGCAGGTCATTGAACTCGCGAATTTTTCAGGTCTCTAACTATAGGTATGGGCACCTGTTGTTCACGAAAATATTTCAGGGCAAGTTGTGCTCCAAATAATTTTGTTCATAACCTGTTCGTGATTGGAGCATTTTATATTGTTACGTGCCTTATCTGTCTTCCCGCGAATCACGAATGGTCAGTATCGGAGAAACTTAATTCTGATTGGCTCACTCATGTAACAGACTCTCTTCACGCTAAGACAAGCGGCCAATAACCAAAAGAAGGCTACAAGTGTACACATAGGATATTAAAGTCAAGCTTCCGCGTAAATATTTTCCCGAAAAACCGGTGTTCCTAGCTATAGGCCATATGTTCGGCTACAGTTATATGAACCAATTACGACCTAGATCGGTACGGTGGTTTGCGAATCATTAACCCATACGTAAGATCATTGGTCATTGAGCTTAGCAGTGTGCAATATACGCCAAAAATTACTTATAAGCTGTTCACGGTAAAGTGAGCACTTTTGAGGCTCTAGTTACTTTTTCCTATCGGCAATTTTTTTATCCTTCCGCCGCTTTTTATAATAAATGTTTTCATGTCAGAAATAAACACAATTTATATATTTCACTCGACTCAAAATTTAGCGTCTAAGGCTACAATAAAATATATTTGTTGACTATTATTGCAATTGAGAGGACTTCAAAAAGTGCTCTCTTTACCGTGAATAGCTTATACATGTGCGTGATCTACACAATTGTGTACCCTGGATCTGAATGGATTAAAGGTTGATTTCAAAAGTGATTACTGTACCGTAAATAGCATTTATCAGTGTGATTAAACTAATATTATAGCAATGATATTTTTTTGTTTCAACCAAAACAAATACAGAATAGATTTCATTCGAAATCTTCAAACTCAATTTTACCCCTGATAAATTACTTAATTATTACAGTAATGAAGAAATAAAATTTAAATCTTTTAACAGTGAACTGCCAACATAGACGCTTGCGTCTATGGTCACTGCAAAACAAATGAGTTATTTTATTTGTTTCTGTTTTAGTTGAGTGATAAGTGCTTAAATTAAATTACGTTTTACGATTTTGCAGTAAGTAAATAAATAATTGTGGCTTATATGACATTGTAATTACATTGACCCAATACAGAAACTTATCAGGGAGAAGCCGGCATTTGAATAAAGAAAAGGACTGGATTTTTTTATTTGCATGATACCGATTTTTTTACACAGCACTATAAGGCCTAAAATTTGAACTGCCATGCATAACGTGAAACCATTTTGAAGTCAAGCATCACTGGCAGCCGTTTTCGATGTACGCTGTTGAAAACCGTACAAACATTTTCCGGGAAGCATTTCACGGGACGGCATACAAACCATTAATTTTTATTTCCATCGTGGGTCCGAGTCACCTCGAGATATTTCGCACCGGTGCAATATTCCAATGGACGTTACGTAGTTGCTGTGTACCTCGAACGCGTCCTGCCATCTCGGCGGCGATAAAAGAGCTCGCCATTCATCGAACTGCAATCAGGCAAAGTAGAGCATTCCATGGAGGGGTCGCGGGGGTCCGTGTTTTTCCAGGTTACGCAACACGTGTGTTGCTGGCCGCTCGGCATANGCATTCCATGGAGGGGTCGCGGGGGTCCGTGTTTTTCCAGGTTACGCAACACGTGTGTTGCTGGCCGCTCGGCATATCGATCTCGCATGCTGTGCATTTAGGTCAGAGTGCCCTGGTATACCGCGTCCGTCGAGAAAGAGAAAACGCGAGCTCCATTTACGAAATGAGCCTAGCGCCGTCGGGCATCCTTGACCACCAGGCAGATGGCCGGCTCTTGCGCCCCAAAATAACAAAGCTAATGAGTTCAGTGGTAGTGCTACTGGCCCCCCACCCCTTTTTTTTTATTTCCTTCAATTTTGAATGCAGATGCGTACATCTGTCGTAAAAATTATTTTCCTAGTTTATTGTAACCGGGTTTGTGCATGATGCACATGCTCATCACTTTCTGCGCGTTCATTCCATGGTGTAGTCTATTCGCAGTTTCTTCGCAATTTTTTAATCCAAAAAAAAAAAAAACCCATGTTTGACGTGTTTCGTCGCTTCCTAAATATGCCACGTTTCACAAGCCTTGTATTCTTGCGTTAACAAAAAATTGCCTTATTTCATGTTAAATTGAACTTCCACTTATATTATACCTATAAATTATATTTTGTTTATAACTAACACGAATTAAGGCAGTGAGAAAGTTTGGTTGTTGGTATTGCATAGAAAAATAATTCTTATGCAAAATATTATTACATTGTGTGCTCACGAATGCGGTGAGTTTGCATTGTTTNATTGCATAGAAAAATAATTCTTATGCAAAATATTATTACATTGTGTGCTCACGAATGCGGTGAGTTTGCATTGTTTGCATTAGGCGGGTAAATATATCCTGGAAGTAGAACTTCAGCAGGGCTTCAGAAAAGTCTGAAGTAATCGCGAATGGNGCATTAGGCGGGTAAATATATCCTGGAAGTAGAACTTCAGCAGGGCTTCAGAAAAGTCTGAAGTAATCGCGAATGGACTTTAACGTCATGTGCGGGTAGTTATATTGTCGACACATTCATTTGTTCTTAGAAAGGGTGCATTTTTGCTGTGTAAGTGGATTGCATGTACATGACCAGTGATACATATTTTTTTATCCTCGCTAAAATTATGCTTCGTTCTTAACATATATATATATATATATATATATATATATGTATATTTTACACATCAACTGTAAAAGCAATAAACATGTTTTGTAATGATTTGGTTGTAAGTAATATTGTATGCGAATTACAGTTGACCGTACACTCACCGAATTCTCGAAGGCTATCAGTAAGGGTGGCGATTTGATAACACATTTTATACTGTTATACTGTTGACAAAGGCATTTAATGAAACAATTTTTATTTCGGTATGATAGGTTTCCCGAAACCAAAGTTAAAATTCCNGCAAGGGTGACGATTTGATAACACATTTTATACAATAAATATGAAAATGCACTGTTGACAAAGGCATTTAATGAAACAATTTTTATTTCGGTATGATAGGTTTCCCGAAACCAGAGTTAAAATTCCAAGAGTGAGCCTAAATGACTGTGCCTAGACGCAATCTTGAACAACAATAATAACATAACTAATAAAAAACAAAAAAAAAAGCAGCAGTTGAAAAATAACAGTATCCTAATGGCGCGGTCACAAATGTCACAATGAATACAAGCACAGCTTTGCTCAGAGGCCAAAAACAACTACTAAAAACCCATTCTGAAAATCCACAGCTTACAACAAAAAAAATATCAGAATAATACATTAAGCATATCGCACTCATTACCGAGGTGTGTATTTTTATTCGACATTGGGCTTTCCACTGCCAAATTTACTACTACTAATTCACTGTTATTTGGTCTGCCATAATTTAAGCTTCCTAGTAAAATATTGCTAAACATAAATTATTATTTCTGTTTATTTCCAAGAACAGTTTCGCAAACTTCCAATTCACGTATTTTTTATACTTTCTATTGGGGTATTTTGTTATCAAAACACAGCGACAATAAAAATAATTATATTTTTTATTGCTTTAGAAAGCATTCTACCCTAATGTCTGAAAAAAAACTTTCATCACAGAGCCGTTTTCAATTAAACATGGCTTTTCTTATACCTAGAAAGGCACGTATGCATGTTCAATTTTTATAATAAGTAGGAGTTCATTTTTCATGCTAGCAACACATAAATTTGCCGAAAGGCGTAAAATCTGAGGCCGTAATAAAAACCAATTAACTTGTAATTAAACTGGGGTTGGTGAAGATTGTGACGCTCTCATTGCACCTTCACATACAACAGAGCCTATATTAGCGTGAATACAAATTATGTGTGAGTGACGAGGGACTTAATAAATGCTCGGTTGGCTTCCTCCTCGACTTACTTTTATGTCATCAAAAATAAACAGCAGTTGAGACGAGGAAGTTTATGATCGTTGGGTTAGATTTCTTGAAATTCAGGTAACTCACATTTCTCCTTCGGAAATGGTTCCACCAAGACCAAACCCGAATAGCCTCGTTGCCGGCGCAAAATCTGGCGTTGGGGTTTTGATAGTTTGGCCATTTTTCGATCTAGAAAATCTATATAAACACTTTGAGTGATGTACAAATTTAATGATAGTTAATACAAGCTAAAAGTAAGTCACCTGTAATCATGACTGCACGACCATCCGATCTGTTGGTTACTGCACGACCATTTACAACAGTAATGTTCGTTCCACAACACCAAACACAACTATACTGTGTAACGTTTATTAATGACTGTTTCTCTGCCTTTTCTGATTTGAAAGTGTCCCAATAAAAGTATATTTCTGATATAAAATGATTTACACTCCATCCTGTTTATTTCAATAATTAACAGTTTTGAGTGTCACAAACTAATACCGCATTGCAGGATACCTCACGGAAACTTATGGCGAAGTAATATTTCCTCCTCCGTATCTTCAAAGAATGTGGACGGAGTAACGTTACGGCTAACTACATACAACTCAGTTAAATTCAAGCGACGTAATTTTACGTCGGGAGCAATCAAAGTGTAAAGTGAATTTTATATTCGTCCAGTAATTTTCCAAGCCTGTTCTCTCTTTGCCTTGACTGAGGTATAGAGGAGATGAGTATAGTCTACTCAAGGTATCTTCACCATTTTTAATCAAACCTTGCCCCATGTATGACGTGTGTGTGGTTTTTTCCTAAATGTGCCATGTTTCACAAGCTTGTTATACTCGTGATCATAAAAAAACCTTAATTAAGGTTGAAATTACATTTTATTTGTATTTTTTATATACAAATAAAAAAATTATTTTTATAAAAAATATGATGAAAACGGTGAGAAAATGGTGTGTTTGCAATGCCTAGTATGAAATAGTCCTTAATGTAAAATATCATTACACCGAGTGCGCACGAATGCGTTGCGTTATCCCTTTGGTGTAATTTTCCAGGCTATAATAAGCTTCGGTGGTACGATGAGGAGGAATATCCTGGAAGTATAACTTTGGGAGGGCTACAGAAAAGTGTGAAGTAACCGTGAATGGACTGTACATAGAGACGAAACTACGTCGTTACTGCTTTAACGTGGGCTCACCCAATCGCTGATTGGCTTCGATAGGCTCTGGCGAGCCTTGTCTGATTGGATACTGCATGCTGTGAAACGTTCCTTATTAGAAGGTTTTATTATACTTGGGTCGGGAACAAAACGCGCTCTCTCATAGGGGACTTTTTGCGTAAGGAAAATTGCCGCCACAAGGTCCGCTGTTGTTCCGAAGTATTCACTTTTGATCTGGCGGTAAACAGAGAAATTATATTTATTTGTGCGTATAAGTTCGTGTTTGATGCGAGTTGTGATCCGTACTTGTTTTAGTCAAAATATGAAGCAATAACTTTATTTCGATTAAAAGAACAAACCGTAAAAATACAACTTTGTTTGGCGATAAGCGTTTGTAAGTAAGCTTATTCAACGTAGAAATGATTACGAATTTAAATGTGAAATAAATATAGCCGCCATCAAAAGTAACTTTAAATTTTTATCTTTTCACTTAAAGAAACTGAGCAGGTAAGTCCTAAAAGTAATATTTTTAACCATTCCACTAATCTTTTCCGATTCAGTTGTCATGATATTTAAAATTTAAATAAAGTATTTGTGTAGGCCAAAGTTTTTCTAAAGCCACGTTAAGACATAATAATAAACCACATGTGATCATATTTCATTATATTTCCACTCTCATGTGAAGAACTAATTGTATTGTTTACGTAGGTTCTAACACATAAGAAATATGGAAATTTTACACTAGTATATTTAAATTAAGAAAATTGCAATTATACCAATTACTTATAAACAAAATGGAAAAATCCGGTACACATGAGACACCAGTGCAACCTGGCGGCAAAAAATTTTACTTGGCAAACAAAAAGAAATGAGCTTCCCAACCTGATTATAATAACTTTAATTTTCGCTAGGCTACCGGCTACCTATTAAGTTACCACGCGCTGATTGCTGAACGGCGTTCCAAAAATTTACTGGCCATTGGATGTCAGTTTGCTGGCGTGTCGGGTATAAGTGGCTGCTTTGTCTGTGTATTCTTAAATACTCTGTGATTGAATCGCATGCCTGTATAAGAAAACAGTGTAAGGGTAGCACTTCTTTCGTCTAACAATTGTTATATTTGAATAGACCTAGGAAGTACGCTAGTTTTCTAATCAAACAGTTCAGTTGATCGCAAATTTTCCTACCCCATCAAGATGAGCCAATCGGTTAAACTCTAACCATTTAGCAGAACAAATGTTTAATTATGCGTTAGTCGCATTTTGTTCTGTTGATAGTAATGTTTTTGGTTATTTCTACTCTAGCTGTATTATCATTAGTCGAGCCATTTTTTTAAATCCCTGATGTGGTTCTTCTTTCTGCAGGTTATTTATACTTCGGCTGTATGTAAGGATTAACAATGCTNGCGTTAGTCGCATTTTGTTCTGTTGATAGTAATGTTTTTGGTTATTTCTACTCTAGCTGTATTATCATTAGTCGAGCCATTTTTTAAATCCCTGATGTGGTTCTTCTTTCTGCAGGTTATTTATACTTCGGCTGTATGTAAGGATTAACAATGCTATAAAAGTAAACACTCGGTAAAGCTGCTTTTACACGACGCAAAGTGGGCACAGGCATATCCCCAGCTGACGTGAAATGTGCCTGGATCGTGTGCAGCGACGCCCGTGGAGTGCTTACAACTTNGTGCAGCGACGCCCGTGGAGTGCTTACAACTTGTCACGCTGATGTAACTATCCTCCCTTCTGGTGGTCCCGGAGTCGACCCAAGATTTCTCAACATTTGCGTGTACCCTCCTGTCCCCACTGCGTCCCGCACCGACTCAAAGTGAAGGCAGAACTGTTCAAGTGGCGATCAATGCGCCGAAACGTCCATTCTGCCTCTCGGAGACCNCGGTAAAGCTGCTTTTACACGACGCAAAGTGGGCACAGGCATATCCCCAGCTGACGTGAAATGTGCCTGGATCGTGCGCAGCGACGCCCGTGGAGTGCTTACAACTTGTCACGCTGATGTAACTATCCTCCCTTCTGGTGGTCCCGGAGTCGACCCAAGATTTCTCAACATTTGCGTGTACCCTCCTGTCCCCACTGCGTCCCGCGCCGACTCAAAGTGAAGGCAGAACTGTTCAAGTGGCGATCAATGCGCCGAAACGTCCATTCTGCCTCTCGGAGACCNACCGACTCAAAGTGAAGGCAGAACTGTTCAAGTGGCGATCAATGCGCCGAAACGTCCATTCTGCCTCTCGGAGACCGGCGATGCGGCCTCTCTCAAACTCGCCCAGCTGGGCAAATGCTTGTCGAACACGCAGTCGGACCATGCTGCGTGTTCACTCAACTTGGCTCTGTGGCTCACACTGCTACTGCGCCTTTTTTTGTGTCTTGCAGCTATGAATGATGTAGGGACATGTATGCTCCTTAGTAGCACATCCGCGCACGCAAACTGCAATAGGACACGTGTCGGGCTATGAAGATACTGTGAGGCAACCTTCGTTCTACTCGCGTGATTAGTTCATTGTGATCAATATTTTGCAGATGACTGTATATTCGACAAGAAATGATGGTGAAGATTTTGTTTTATATTTACAGCGCTTTCCTGCAGTGTTTCCGTACAGAAAATGATTATGGAGCGGCGCCGGAATGAAAGGGCGGGGAAAACGGGAGATCCCTGAGAAAACCCACCGACCAGCGGCACCGTCCAGCACGATTCCCACATGCGAAAATCTGGGAGTGACACGGCCGGGGATTGAACCCGGTTATTATTGGTGGGAGGCGAGCAGGTTAACCATTCAGCCACCATGGCCCCATTTTAAAGTAAAGGAGAAAATTACAAAGTGGCGCCTGCAGTTTCCTTTATTGGCTTACATCGCGTGCAATAATATATTGTTATTACTGGTCTAACTTGCGAGACATTCANCCTGCAGTTTCCTTTATTGGCTTACATCGCGTGCAATAATATATTGTTATTACTGGTCTAACTTGCGAGACATTCAATTTCCCGGGAATGCATGTCCAGAGTCTTGGGGTTGCCCGTCGCAATGGTTCCTTATGATCAGACGTAGCATTGAGGAGTTTAACAATTTTTGCTACAGGCTGTTCACCGTTACTTCCAACTTTGCTGAAGCGCTGCTGAAGTTCTACTTTCTGGATATTCCTCCGCGTCATACGAACAAAGCTTAACCAAGTATAGACAATTATACCAATGGGACAAGGCACCTGGTTCGTGCGTACTCAATGTAAAATTATTTTGTATAATAACTATTTCAGAGTACGGGCGTTACCAACACACCTATTTTCTACTTGTTTTTTTTTTCGCACACGTTATAAATGAAGTATTATAATTTGTAGAAAGAATATAAGTAGAGTTCAATTTAATTGTTAACACGTGTTTTAAACGCTTGTAATAAGTGACATATTTAGGAAACAAACAGGCAAACACATCGCACATGCGGTGATTTTTCGATGGTTTGATACAGAAAGTGTGAAAAGACCGCCAATAGAATATAAATTCCATCAATTTTTTTTTTTTACAAATCTTGGCAATCAAACTTTATGCTTGGACATCAAAAATCAAATATCTTCACATGACAAAAGTTATCAAATAATGAGGGAACCTCTGATTACTGTTACAGGTGTGAAACGAGTCACCTGAGGAAAAAGAATTTATATTTCGGGACAACTGTTAAGATGGCCCCTTGTGTTAAACAAACTGTTTCTTTTTAATACTGAATCTGGAAATGAGGCAATGGAGAGATGGTAGAATGCAANTCGACGCCTCTCCTGAGCACGAGGATTATAGGCGTCGGCGGGGAAATCTGCTCATATTGTAGACATTATCTCTATAGCGTACTCACGGTGTTCTTAAACTTTTTAAACAAACCTTCGAAAAAATCACCCCATGCATGACGTGTTTGTTTCCTAAATATATCACGTGTCAACATAAAGGTACCCTATTTTTCGTTAAATTTAACTTTTAGTTACTGTATATTGTATCCATATACTATACTATTTTATTTATAATTAAACGGAATGAAAGCAGGGAGAAAACAGGTTTGTGGGTAATTTCAAGTGAGAAATAGTTCTTATGTAAAATATTACTACACAGAGTGCGTACGAATGCGGTGCGCTCTCCATTTGGTGTAATTTTCTAGGTTTGGTTAAACTTTGTCTGCATGACGTGGAGGAATATCCTAGCAGTATAAAGTATGCAGGGCTTCATAAAAGTTAGAAGTAACCGTGAATTGACTATCACTTCTTTTTCCTCAGGTAGTTTTTATTTGATACCACGGTTTTAGCAAAATGACATGTCAGAGTAAAAATTATACTGTTTTTGTAATGAACAAATAAAATAAACCAAACTATTTGTATGATATTTAACAAGGGCAACTGAAAGGTTTTGCCTTAATTCATTTTAAATTGGTTTTTAGAAAAGTTATTCTAACAAAAATTCAGGGGCAGTCACATATCAAATATATATATATATATATGTGTGTGTGTGTGTGTGTGTGTGTGTGTGTGTGTGTGTGTGTGGTTTTCCTTAATTTCAGCAATTTTTTGAAATTGCAATATTATTTCCTTGTGCGATATTATAGTCGTCATGAAGTACCACTTCGTATCATCTTCTAGTGTGAATTATCTTATTTCTGTACCTAAGTTAGCTTTCATCGTTTGTACATTTTAACAACAGTAAAATTGTGATATTAAAATGTATTAATACGAAAACTGTTATCTGAAAGAATTTATTTTCTGTGGAAGAGTAATTACTGATAATGTCTAAACGTTTAACAGTATGTGGCACAAATATAAAATAAGAATTTATTTTTGTAGCCAACATCCTTAAAGCAGAAGTAAAGCTCTTCCCCCGGCTGTAAAATATGCACAACTCATTAACAAGTAGTAAACACACTACCAAAATTGTCGCGGAAGTTCGATTTATATTGCACACGAGAGAAAGGGCATATACCGCACCATTCAAAACAACACCGACAGCGCTCAGTATGTTGCGCGGAACGGCAAACTGATCATTTTCCAAGAAGGGACCCGTGTTCGAGACAACGTGGTTTGCGGGATGTGGGGCCTGTTCCGTGGCCACCACGATCACCGGATCTCACATCCCTCGACTACTTCCTGTGGGGTGTTATGAAGGGTATGGAGCATGAGTATCCTCGTGCCATCGGAGGAGGACCTTATCGCACGAATGAGAATCTCACGCAGCGAATGAACTGGGGGGGGGGGACACAACCGCGTATGCGTCAGTCTCTTCACCGCCAACAGTTCGAACGCTTATGTAATTCACTGCAGGGCGTGATGGTTTTTGTTGGGTTGGTAGTGGTTTACTGGCACAATGTGGAACGTACACCCATCACCATATTCGAAGCGTTGTCCAACTTTGGCGCTCCACAGCCACCAAGCAATACGTTAACGGACATGAGTCCCCTCTTGAAGAAAGATCTGTTGTCGGCGTTGTTTTAATTCAGTCGGGAAATTGCATTGCTCTAAAATGTTTTGAAAGAATTTATACTCATTTTTAATGTTTTAAAATCGGTTAATAATAGTCGATTTTAAATAAACATGCAAACGTGTATTTCCTTTACGGATGCTTCACCAAGCACAACTGGCATGCAATACTTCGTCAAAAGGGGCCGCGGTGGTTTAGTGGGATAGACTACTCGCCTACCACCAAGGCGAACCAGGCTCGATTCCCGGCGGGGTCGCATGTGGCAATCGCGCCGGACGATGCCACTGGTCCGCTGATTTTCTCGATTTTCTCGGGGATTTCCCGTTTCCCCCGCCCTTTCATTCCGGGGCTTCTCCATACTCAAATCGCTTGACCCTCATAGGCTCTCAAGACCTCGATGTTAAGAGCCGCCCAAACCTCTTCACTCGCCCTTCGTCACGAAGGGCTATCGTAATCGTAATATGGTTGTATGTAAAAAAAGACTAGTAGTAAAGTTAACAAATTTATTTAATTTAATAATTAATCCAGTTCATATACGAAATTTATAATTTTTGTAAGTGAAGTGAATATGTATAAAATCAATAATTAAGATATTTGTAAATATTTTATATTACAGTAATAATTATGATAATTTTGCTTGTAAAGGGTTCTTTGCAGAATGTGCTTTCTGAAGCATGCGAAATGGAAACACGCATAAATGTTTAAGAAAAACAGTCACTTATTTGATTTTAAAAAATGAAATAAGTGATTTTTAGTTAAAATTTACAATGTTACAAAATATGTACATAATTTTTTCATATACAACATAAAACGTAGTTTTCTGACATTTTTTGTAGTTTGCATACCTTTGTAATGAGCTGTGCATGTTCTACCGTCAAGTGCAGTGCTGCAAGCGAAGGAGTGAAGAGATTTTTGCGGCTCTTAACATCGAGGTCTTAAGAGTAGATGAGGGTGAAGCGAGGTGAGTATAGAGCAGTGCTGGAATGCAAGGGCGGGCTAAGCGGGAGATCCCCGAGAGAACCAGCCGACCAGTGGCACCGTGCGGGGCGATTCCCACATGCGACCCCGCCGGGAATCGAGCCCGGTTCACCCTGGTGGGAGGCGAGTAGTCTAACCAGTACCCCACCGCGGCCCCTAGTGCTGCTTTGGAAACTACCCGTAAGTTGTGCCGCCTACGTATAACCGATTAATTGGTTGAGGACGGGGGGTGATGATAGTTTGCGAATAGTACTCAAGAAACTTTACAAATCCGGAAATTAATTTTCTTTTTTTTCTTTTTCGTTTTTTTATAGACATTACTACGCGCACCTAGGCGTTTCCAAGTCGTGAGAAGTGGAGTTTTAAACGAAATGAAAGAGCTAAATTCAATTTCCGAATGTATTTACAGTGCTACAAAAAATCGTATGCACTAGTTCTGCGGAAGGCGAAGGATCAGACGAGTAGAGTGCGGCTTCGTACGGGAGCGCTCAGGGTGCTCCAGAACGTTCCGGACAGGAAAGACTGGCGATATCTGGATTGGAACAAAGGTAGGACTGAATGGACAAGTGATGCAGACTAGATTGTAGATACTTGAGCCGTTAAATATCACATATATAATTTTTAATAGTTATTCCTCAGATTTTAATAAACATTTTATAAGCATATATTTTAACCGTTGGATTATGTTAATTTCGCTGAGGTGACGGACGATTGTGTATTTGCTGTAAATAGCAAGTGATAGCCATTATTTTAGAGATAGTAGGTTTGAAGTATTTTTTGGAGGATGTGGCTTTCAATAGTGCTCACTTAACAGCGTACAGTCTGTAACTTACGCTACGCTTGAGAATGTGCAAACTTGACAGGTTCCTCGGTAACACTTTTGTGGACTCGCAAATATTATTTTTATTATTACGAAAACATTTAAAATTTTTATTATTCATTTATTTATCTACTATGCGTGGAGTTATGGTTTGGATAAGGCTATATTAAAATATTCCGTGTATAACACGGCGACGTGAAACGAAACGTGCGATTTTTTTTTTCGTGGTCGCTGGTATGCGAGAACGTGTTAATGAAGTGGTTTTCCGTCGGTGTTGGCCTTCTCGTTAGCAGCAGATGACTGTGTGCAGTGATTTAGCCCGTCTATGGCTACAGCAGATACCCATACAACAGAGCAGGTAGGACTGTGTAGAGAGCTATCTACCATAATGACGACTGAAGCAAAGCAAAACCTGGAAAATTATTAAATTTTCCCTACTATTTCAAGCACATGCCCGTCGCCTGGCGTTTAAATCAAACATTTGTTTGCAGGAGAGTAAGAGCTAACATTACAACATAAATACATAATTTGTTTCATTTAGTGACAGAAACGGGATAACAAATGTAAGCTTTTAGGAAACTGTCTTTACTTTCGGTAAAATAACCATTAAAATATGTGTACGTCTGCAAATATAGCTATCGAATAGAGAGTGGTGTTTTGCTTCCGTACACGAAACTGATATTTTACGATTGCAAAGGGAAATTATCACAAATATTGAACACAAAATTGTAAAGAATAAAACATGGTAACGCTGCAGTTGATCATATTCTGGAGGCTTTGATAATGAATGGCAAAAATAATTTGAATAAATAAATAAAGTAAATAAAATTCACACTCATGAACACAAAATTACAAAGAATGAAACATGACACCATATCGATGATCACGCCACTTCTTTAAATCGGAAGACAAACTAACAACTCAAAGACAGTTAAACAATGGCCCAATAGACAGGAATAAACAATTCGGCAAATACACCCCCCCCCTCCCTCACAGATTGTACGTACGCATGCTCGGGAGTTTCTTTGGGAATAGTATCCTGATTGAAAGTTATATTCTGACGGGGAAATGAACATAATACTTCTTCAAAGGTTTGCAGATAACATGGCGTAGTTGGCAGAGTAATACGATCTGACAGACTGAAGAAAACGATTGTGCTTCATCAAGCGGAAGGGATCCTCTTTACAGTTTGCTACGTGTGTCACATTAAGACGTTTACACAACTTTCGATTTTAGATTTGTATGAAAAAATATATAAATATCAATTTGCCATAGCTCATTTAAATCTTTTTAGGAAAGTAGTNCGATTTTAGATTTGTATGAAAAAATATATAAATATCAATTTGCCATAGCTCATTTAAATCTTTTTAGGAAAGTAGTTTTTCTCCATTGTCATATTTTTTATACTATTATTTCATATCACGGCAAAAAAGACTGACATGCTAAAAATTTATAAAATTGTTTTCGCCTCATGAACGTTCTTAATGCGACGTTAATANTCGATTTTAGATTTGTATGAAAAAATATATAAATATCAATTTGCCATAGCTCATTTAAATCTTTTTAGGAAAGTAGTGTTTCTCCATTGTCATATTTTTTATACTATTATTTCATATCACGGCAAAAAAGACTGACATGCTAAAAATTTATAAAATTGTTTTCGCCTCATGAACGTTCTTAATGCGACGTTAATAACGAGTTCTCTCATAAATGGTCTGCTGACTACATATAATGAAACAGCGTGACTCACGCGAGTTGGACACCCCTAAATATGATTTGTTTGTTTAATGCGCAAAGTTGTTTTTCGAAGTAACGTGACAATAGTTTTGAACAGACACTTTTTCTTTATTTATTGTTTAGTAATACTGTCGTTCAATTTTTAAAGGTGGTAGGAAGTATTACTTTTCAGTAGTCGGTAGTGTATTAATTTGCAAAGTTACTGGTTATATATATATATATATATATATATTACAAATTATATATATTTTTTAGATCACATGAAACCCAAACTTAAATTAAAAAGGAAGCTTATAGGTGCTAAGTTCAAATTTCGAGAATTATAAATGTAATATAGTTTGAAATTCAGATTGAGAACTTCTAATGTTTCTGAGCTCGCCCGCACTCATAATTATATATAATTAAAAAGTCAATTTTAATATTTTTTAAGCTATCCCGTCGTACAGCTAGACATTGTTTTACCGTGTAAATGTTTTTGTCATTTTCCAGGGATTCGTTAATTTTATTTATGTTGCCTGCCAAAAAACATTTTTGTCGCTTTAATGTAAAACATTTTCTCGTTCATCCAAAAGTACGTTTTGAAATTGGCGTTTCTTTTCAACTTGAACAAAAATAAAGTTAATTAGTATTTCACCTTTCACGCTCTAGAGCTATGAGTTTAATTTAAAACACATCAATTGAAACAGAGCTTATGCTTCGATCATAGTAAGTGTTAGTTTTGAACACATTTGGCATAACAATGTATCTAAAAAGCGAGTTATTAAACTGATAGCTTCAGAACTAGAAACACCGTTTTCGAGAGGTATACTCTTCTCAGATATGAGTCCGTGGTTTTTTAATTTTAACCCGTCATACCCACAGTTAAATTTCAGAAATCCCATTTCCAGCAAAACACTTATGATTAAAAAAAATTTTCAGGAGATGGCGATGGAAAATTGTTTGTTCTGATGTTGAAAAGTGGTATGTGGGGCAAAAAAAAAAAAAAGGCTTTTTTAATGCTGTATTGTGAGAAAAAATTAATTTTCTGGCTGATTGGTTTTGAAAACAACCTGTGGCTGACAGTAGCAAGTATACTTCGTTAAACAAGTTTTTAAAAAATCCTAACTTCAATTGACAGACCTCTGCGTTTGCAAATAGGCGATTACTTTTACCCGTAATCTCGTTCCGGCCCATTTCATTGTCAGTCTGGGGAACCGGCGGTGGAGTGGAGTACACACACTTGCGTCGATTCTCATTTCTGTGTCGCTATGGCCAGGTAAACATCGTCGCAGCTGAGCAAACAGCGAGCTGCGAAACTTCGCTCGCAGATACGTAGGGAAAAACAGAAGATATGTCAATATATTTATCCGTGCGAAGAGAGGAGAAAGTGGCAAGAACAATAAGGAATTTAGCAAAACTGGATTGCATGTTTACTTTCAACGTTGTTTTACTGGCGTTGCTGCATTCACACTTATTTTTGTAAAAAAAAAAAAAACATTGGCTTAACGTAAAGTTACTTTTTATAGTATTCCGATTCTAATCAAGTTAAGAAACTGGCTCAAAAGGATTTTGTATTATTTTGTTACCTAGCAGTAGAAAGAAGCTCTTATTTTTACATACGTTAAGTAGGACATAAAGAATACATGGTGTAAAGTCAGAACTATCTCACCATTTTTTTTTTTGTGCATTGAAAACTTGGTAGATGATACAATCCCCACCTTCGGAGACATGTTTATGTCCGGTCACGTTGTTATCCTTACGTTATATATGTACAGAACGTAAGGCATTCAAAGGTAATCATTCTTCGTGGGTGACGTTGTCTATCCTGGGAAATAACATTTTGTTGGTTCTTTAAAAGTTTTACTGTCGCACATTTAACTAATACAGTAGATCATCTTAAACAAAAATGTCCTTTTCAGACATATTTAAGGTTTTTATTTCGATCAGTTTAGCTGAATGGAGTTATATTGCGTGGAAACCAATGCCGTTGATCGAGAAGCTTTAAATATTTGACTGCTCAACGGAAATCAATAATTTTGGAATTTTTTACTTAAAAAAAAAGTGAATATTTTACGCGTGTAACGTAGTTTGCATAGCCATATTTATTAAATGACCTTGTTACCATTACGTGGTTGTACTTGAGTAGAGAGTTGGTTGGCTCTTAACAGGTGGGTATGGAACAGCGCCGGAATGCAAGGGTGGGGGAAGCGGGAGATTCCCGAGAAAACCTGCCGGCAAGCGGCATCGTCCGGCACGATTCCCACGTGCGAAAATCCGGGAAGCAACCCCGCCGGGTATCGAACCCGGATTCACCTTGGTGGAAGACGAGTGCTCTAGCCACTGCAACAACCGCGATGCCAAGTGTGTCTTGAAGCATTAGATGATAATATGCGGGGAGTAATATCTATGTCCTTGACGCTGTCGTCAATTACGAGAATAATACGAGGGCGGCGCTGAACTTTTGTCATAAGGCTACGAGAAAATGCGAGCAAGTGAATGGACGACCGGGATCTTATGGAAAGGTGACGTGGAGAGGGTAAATAAAAAACAAGGCAACAAAAGGAATATCACCAGGCGGAAAAGAACAGCCCGTCTCCAAGAGGAGGACGAGCGGAAAGGGGCGCGAACAAAGACGGAGAAGATACGTGTTGCGCGAAAACAAGACGTGAACAAAGAACGGAAACAAAAACTTAGGAGAAAATTATATGGTAGGGGGAGAAAGAGAGGTAAGGAGAACAACAACGGCGTTGTTAACAAAGAAATGGGGTCAACTGAATTATGTTCATTACCGCAGCTAGACTACACAAGGTGGCCGTGCAGACAAGCGGCAACGCGAGGGCGAAAATAAAACTTTAGTTTAAATATACCACCAGGTGGCGCCAAAATTCCCTCGCATTTTCTGCAGGTTTGACCTTTTGTTAGTGCAACACTGTCTAGTGCCTGCAGATATGGTTAGCGAATGTACGTAAGCCGTTCATTTCGTAACTTTTCAGAGTATTAACCAGCGCCTATAATTTTTCGTAGGACATAGATGAAATATAACTTTATACGAAATTATTAAACTCGTTACTCACGGGCTCATCAAAGAAAATTTCACACACTTCCTGCGATTTAGTAACTGATCTTTGAACACACGACGATATTTTGCAACATAAACAAAAGCTGTTTTTTTTTCATACTGCGGTACTTTAAAATGCGGTAATTTGATCCATGCAAATTTAGGACCCGTGACTACAATTAAATCTACAGCAGACTCACTACAAAAAGAAAAAGTGAGGATCTGCACTTAAGACGTCATACTTATAAAATAATATCTGCAATATTTATGTTTCAGCATGCAAGCGTCTCAATATATCAATGTTCTGTGGAGATTAATTCCCCCAGGAAAGTTAACAATAATTTACCTAGAGTTGCCACGTTTATTTCTTTTGTTATGCATGTATTAAAAAAGAACTAGCGTAATTAGTGCAAACAGCTCAAATTAAACCACCTATGTACATCTAGACTGCTCTGTTTCCCAAAGAGGAGGAAGAAAAATTGATATTGGCAGCTGCAGTTCACTCTGTTTGTTACCTTCTGTTGCACCTAATAATATATCACTGTTGCATTTCTATCGCGGGGAAATTAAGCTACAGTGAATGCATGATGAATTAATACTGCTTCCAGACGGCCTGACGATAACTAATGGAGTAAACAAAATTACGAGGAAGTCTCTTAAAGTCACCAAGATACACGTTGCGCTGCCAGATTTTCACACGTGAGAATCGTGCCAGATGATGCCTCCTGTCGACGTGTTTTCTCTGGGTTCTCCCGTTTCCCCCGGCTTTTCATTCCGGCGCTGCCCCATACTCACCTCGCTTCACCCTCATCGGCTCTCAAGGTCTCGATGCTAAAAGCGTTAGCTACGAAAAATTTTGTTATTTTATATTTGAAACACTTATTGTTCAACTTGTAGACATTATTTATGCCTACTTTTTCCTCGGGTAACTTTTTTTAGATAGCATAGTTTTCTCAAAATGACATGTTGAAATAAAACTCTTACTGTTTTTGTAATGTACCAATAAAATAAACAAATATATTTGCAGAAAATTTAGGAAGGGGAACTGAAAAGCCTTGTCTAAATTCGTTTTAAGATATGCTTATCTAAAGTTGTTTTACAAAAAAAATCAAGGGCAGCCACAAATTAAAAGTATGCAAGAATTTCTTCATTTTCAAAAATGGTTTGATATAACGCAAACATTTNTCAAGGGCAGCCACAAATTAAAAGTATGCAAGAATTTCTTCATTTTCAAAAATGGTTTGATATAACGCAAACATTTTTTTTTTTTACGATGTTACAGATGTTTCGAAGTAGCCCTTGGCATCTTATTACTGTGCGAATTATCTAATTTCTATCCATCAGCTAGTTTTCATTATTTGTACATTTCTAAAACAGTAAAATTGGTGATTTTGACATGTATTTATGCGAAAACTCTGTGCTCAAAATGTTTTCTTTTACGAGGAATGAGTAATGGCTGANGGTGATTTTGACATGTATTTATGCGAAAACTCTGTGCTCAAAATGTTTTCTTTTACGAGGAATGAGTAATGGCTGATGTCTAAAAGTGTGTGGTACAAAAATGAAACAACTAGTTAGTTTCGTGGCCAAGGCCCTTAAAGAGCCGCCCAGGAAACTCCACTGCACGCGCTGCGCGACAAGAACGCTGCGCAACGTTTCTCCTTCTCCGACGTGCAAGCAACGTCGCGACAAACGCGCCAATTTGCGTCTTCTTACTATTCTGTAATTCTCTTCCTCAGAAACTCTCACGTAGGCTGGTTCCGTACAAATGCTGGTCAGCCAGAAATTCATTATTTCATATTTTTACGTATTACCGTTCAACTTGTCGACATTAATTATAAGTACGTTTTCCTCGCCGTAAAGTTGTCTAAATCGTACTCGTATTTGCATTACGACATGCCGAAATCACAATTTTAGTGTTTTGGAACGTACAAATAAAATAAATTAACAAGGGTGACTGAAAGCTCATGTCTTAATTAATTTTACTTAACAAAATCTATTTAATAAAAAGAAGTTACTGATAACTAATGAGCCTACTTTCCTCTACATGGGTGCAAATATATTTTACTGAAGTTCTTGACAGCTTAGATGGTAGGTAGGCATTGACGTCTCATTGACAGCAATATAATTACAGATTTAACCAAAAACATGTGAAATATTAAAAAGACAATTATAATACACGAGAGACTTACCCGGTATTCGAATTCAGAAAAACCCATAAAATTAAGCTACTTTGCAATCAACTGCATCACGGAGGTAAGATTCGGAGCATCAAGTTCGGATGTAATCAGCCTGTTTTTAATGATAGGGTTCACTAACCTGAATTATTTACTCGGCCATCAATTTAAAATAAGGGTCAGAGCCACTAAAACAAATAAGTTAGCATGNTCACTAACCTGAATTATTTACTCGGCCATCAATTTAAAATAAGGGTCAGAGCCACTAAAACAAATAAGTTAGCATGGCCTATCATAACGCTACTTGTGTTAAAAAGTTGATGAAAATAGGTTGATTGATCTGCGAGATATGGCATAAAAACCTTATTTTCATAAATGTGGTTCTCTTACAAAATTGCTTAAAAAGAGTGTCTGTACACGATGTTTGTAATAGATAATTTCAGCACTNATAAATGTGGTTCTCTTACAAAATTGCTTAAAAAGAGTGTCTGTACACGATGTTTGTAATAGATAATTTCAGCACTAAAAGTTTGATTAAATTTGTTTGGTTGTAAATATATATGCCAAACATATTAAACTATTTACATGGCCGCCGTTTTTAAAATCATTGCCTGAAAACTTCAGCTGTGAATGTCGTGGGCAGATAGTTGATTCCTTCCACGCAGCTACTACAACAAGACTTTCGCAAATGCTAACGAAGCACGAAGGAATGAAAAGAACGCATGTGTAAGGAGTTTCATACGCATGCCATATCGATGTGAGAAGTGCTCTAAAGAGTTTACTCGCACCGACAGTTTAAATAAGTTATCTGTAACAGTGTGAGCGGGGTGCACCATACTATGATGCAGGCCTAGCGGTTCATCCTTCCTATTTGTAGTTCACAGCAAAGGCTGGTCCCATTGCAACTTCAACCCGCGAATCAGAAGCTATACCTAGCAATTCACACGACCTTGCATCGCAACCTAAGAAAGTAAGCTGAATGTAAATAGATTTTTCCTGAAGGAATAAGCATTCAGGGGTCTTTTGGAAACTTATTTTGCTCATAATCCGATAACATCCACGAAAGACGTTTTTTCATTTCTGACCTGTAGGAAAAAAAAATAATAATCCAACTTACAGAGGAGGTGGGGAAATACCAAGCCGTGAAATATATAATATATGTTTGGAATGTAGCTATAGTATACCAGATGTATACAAAAATAAAGCAATCAAGGCCTCGAACTTACCCTGAGTGTAATGCGGATGAAAGAAGCCGGTGTTGAAAAAAAGTATAAAGAAGGTATGCCGCGAGGAGTAAGGAATGATATTGAAGGGCTCTGGCAGGACACTCGATTTGGTGAATCATCTGCAGATGAGAACAAATAGGATCGGTCCACCCGTCATCGATTTCAATTACACGCATTAAAAAAAATCCACAATTCGTGGTATCACAATTTACATTCGGTTTTCAAAAAGTTATATACGCAAAGGGCCCTAGGCATGGGAGAAACCTACGGATCAGCGATAGTTATACCTTTCAGGCGCCCACAGTACTGGGAAGATTTTTATATCTGGGTTTCTCTGCAACCTCTGTCGTCAGTGCGAGTGACAACAGTAACATCGTTTCNTACTGGGAAGATTTTTATATCTGGGTTTCTCTGCAACCTCTGTCGTCAGTGCGAGTGACAACAGTAACATCGTTTCTTACCTATACCTCTCCACATTGTCAATGCCTACGACAAAAACGACTGCTGCACTCGTCAACACACAACCAGGCAAAACAGTGAATGTGCCTTCGTCTCCCATGATGCACCACAATATTTCCATGACGTCTTAGACAGATATCTAGGTAGCTGGGTTCATTTTATGGAGCTTAGTTTGATTGAGAGNATGTGCCTTCGTCTCCCATGATGCACCACAATATTTCCATGACGTCTTAGACAGATATCTAGGTAGCTGGGTTCATTTTATGGAGCTTAGTTTGATTGAGAGCTTGGTGAGTGGCAGATCGTTGCAGCAAGTGACGATACCTGGCATAAATATTATGGAGACGTCGGTCTTGGGTCCAGCAGAAGCACCATCGAGTTCTTCAGATGGGACACGTGCAGAAACTGCACCGCCATCGCAATTTTCAGGCATGATGTCGACAGCGCCATCGACTTTTTTTGGTTGAGACGTCTTCAATGGGGTCAACTGCAACTTCGGACGAACTGAAACCACCATTTCTCAATGCAACATCTGTTTCTTCGGCTTTACCATTCAGTTCTTTGGCTGACCTGTCTCCTGTAGAGTTTTAGCACTAAGTCACGCTCATGCAAAAAATTATATTTAATTAAGTTTAGAATATTATAATTTTTTTCTCATTGGTTGTAGGCTACAGTTAAAATTAAATTAATACTACTATTTTAAGGTAGGTAGGTAGGTATGTGGGTAAGAATGTAGGTATAGGCTGTTTACGATAAAGTGCACACTTTTAACGCCCTAGTTATTTTTTCCTTTCAGCAATTTTTTATCCTTTAACCACCTTTTCAAATAAATATCGCTATGTAAGTAATAAACACAGTGCGTATATTCCACCGCACACGGAAGTTAACATCGAAGGCCAAAATAGAATATATTTATTGACTATTATTCCAAATGAGAGGGCTATCAAAAGTGTTCACTTTACCGTGAATGGCCTATAGGTATGTAGGTAAAAAGGTAGGTGTGAACGTGTCGTCAAAAACGACGTCACTAGAGACGGATCAAGTTGTTGAGAATACTGTAGTAGGAACGGGGAATGAATCAGTCATGGTCTGTAATAAGGAACCGTCTTTGCATTCGCCTGGAGTGCTTTCGGGAAACCACGGATAACCGAAATCAAGATGGCTAACCGGGAATTGAACCCAGATTCCCTCGAATGTTAGTCCGAAGGCTTATAGCATTGCACCACCTCACTCGATCAGTATCTAAGTTTATTGATTTCAAATGTTCCCGGTTTGTATCGGAAGGATAATCTGTTAAACGCTTACGTACTGTATTTAAAAAAATCCAAACGGGACACATTATGTGGGTCACGGGCCCCACCACGGCGGTCCGGTGTTAAATTCCAGACGGGATCAACGTCAACTTCGCACGGGAATACCGTGTCGGTCATTACCATCGACCAGTGAGTTTCTTCGAGGCACCCCCATTTCCCCTCGTCATCGCACTCCGTCGCTGCTGCATGTCCATCTCATTACACCCACGTCAGATCCGTACAAATATATCATTCACACTCACATTCTTGAGGTAGCATTGTAACAAGATTTGATGTTGTAATAATAAGAAGCCTCAGCAACCTAGGTAGCTCTATATAAATATGGGAGTAAGTATTTATTATACGACGATTTCCGTTATTCTACAACAGTTGTAACGTTTTCTTTAAGGTTTTTCACAGTTAATTAAATACTTTTGGAATAATCTTTGAAAAATGCCACTGTTAGGACTTGCATATATTTTAACGGGCACACTGACTGGCATGAGTCCTAAAATGTTGATGACGACAGATGGAATGTAGTTACATGTCTTAACATAGAATTCATGTGTTAGATAAACCTTTGTGAAACTGAAATTATTCCTTTTGCTTTTTTTTTAATCCATATAAGTATAAGAATTAGCAAACCTTTGAAATATTTACTTTTCTCGTGACTTCATAGCTTCACCTGACTAAAGCATGAATAAAGTCACCAGGCCCATGGCAATGTTAATTTTACGTTATGGTAGAATAATACACAATGTACATAAAGATATAGGCTTTCAAAAGTGCTCCGTCTACAGTGAAGAATATATACNGTTACATGTCTTAACATAGAATTCATGTGTTAGATAAACCTTTGTGAAACTGAAATTATTCCTTTTGCTTTTTTTTAAATGCATATAAGTATAAGAATTAGCAAACCTTTGAAATATTTACTTTTCTCGTGACTTCATAGCTTTACCTGACTAAAGCATGAATAAAGTCACCAGGCCCATGGCAATGTTAATTTTACGTAATGGTAGAATAATACACAATGTACATAAAGATATAGGCTTTCAAAAGTGCTCCGTCTACAGTGAAGAATATATACNAATGGTAGAATAATACACAATGTACATAAAGATATAGGCTTTCAAAAGTGCTCCGTCTACAGTGAAGAATATATACGCATCTGCACTACCTGTAAGCAACGCTTCTACGACGCTATTCTCGGCTACGTGTCCAACACGTTTCTAATAGCAGCTTTGGTGAATTGGAATTGGAAAACGATTATTGACGTCTCCCGGTGTTATGCCTGAAGGCGTATCAGGAGACGGTTTACAAACTAACTTATTACTTAAGTTAAACTAACACCCACGCCTTACCTGGGATTCGAGCCCAGAGCCTTCCGCACCGCATACCTGTGGCGCACCAACCGACTGCCCTACGAGAGTTCTGCAGTTTTGGTGAAGTATCGCCAGATTGCAACATACCATGTCATACAGATAATTTTGCTTTGTGTAGAAATCTGTTAACCTGTGCGTGGTCGGGAGAACGTCTTAGGTAACTGTCGTGTGTTGAAGTACTATAACTTTTGCCTCAAGTTTATTTTCAAAACTGTTTCTCTGGTAGAGCATAGACGATCATCTTGGCAGAGTTTCATAGACAATTAACTGCTCTGACGATCTGAAGGTTTGTTGTGTTAGGCACACCACCATCAATGAAGAACTAAGGGCATTACTGGCTAGTGCATCATAAGCAACGTCGCTTCACGCGAAAAGAATCAGCGCTGGCGTGTACTATTTTGTTCGTGCTGCAAGTAAACATGGGACGTACAACTGACGCCAAAATTTTATTGTTGTAACGTCTGATAAATGTTCAGTTAGTATTAGTTTATCGTTGTGTGAGTTATTCGGTACGTTTTTAGAGACAGTAGGCTAAAAAGCATTTTTTTTAGCCATTACGTAGGTCCGAAAACCATTTTAACATGCGTGACGTATTTTACGTATTACTGAATATTCTCCTGAAGTGTGTTTTATTTTGCGTAGATAAACAATTGGAAATAAGTGAAGCATTTTCGTGTAAAACCATAGATTTCGTTTACTCTGCAGCGCAATTCCAGTGCCAGATAAGTAAGCGCCTTAATACAGGCTGTGTTATTATTACACACGTGGATAGTCATTATTAGAAAGATATCAGTAATTTACCCCTAATCGATTACACATTGGCAAATTAAAAGATCCAGTATGATGTAGCCCCATGAATTCTTCAAAGCCGTATCTATACCTTCAGACATAATTTTTTGTGACCTGAGGTCCACATCACAGGGCGAGATCCATCCTATCCTGTTAGCAATCAAACCTTTAAGCCGCGGGCGGGTTTTAAATGTCTCGGGAGTCACCGTAGATAAAATATGAACACTTGACATGCGATGATGACATCACGGCCATAACCAGCTATCGATAAATTCTCTTTGTCCAGCCGCGGAGCACGATAGGCCATAAATAATGCCAGAAACGACGCCCTTTCGCTTCCTCGCCAGCGAATTCGACGCAAACAGCGAGTTTTTACGACGATTGTGTTATCCCGAAGTCGTAAACACAGTATTTTGCATTTAGATATTTACCACTGTTTACAACTAAAGATCACGTACTATTTTTTAATGAAAGCGTTTGGAAATGCGTTTAATTGCTATTTATAAATACTGGATTATGTACAGTCAGAACAAAAAAAAATGAGTAATAATTATTTTACAAGTAAATNAATTGCTATTTATAAATACTGGATTATGTACAGTCAGAACAAAAAAAAATGAGTAATAATTATTTTACAAGTAAATATTTAACATCTGCTATGTACAATACATTAGAGATACCTTTGCCAAACACACAATTTGCTTTAACCTAGCGTCAGTAGACGTACATTTAACTTAAGGATGAAAAAAAAAATTCTCCTTGTTTAAATTTAATTTAAGGCCATGTTTTTTTTATAATTTACTGTTAAGAGAATTAGTAACTAATTAAATTGAGTTAAAAATGATTTGAACTTAAACATTTNAATTGCTATTTATAAATACTGGATTATGTACAGTCAGAACAAAAAAAAATGAGTAATAATTATTTTACAAGTAAATTTTTAACATCTGCTATGTACAATACATTAGAGATACCTTTGCCAAACACACAATTTGCTTTAACCTAGCGTCAGTAGACGTACATTTAACTTAAGGATGAAAAAAAAAATTCTCCTTGTTTAAATTTAATTTAAGGCCATGTTTTTTTATAATTTACTGTTAAGAGAATTAGTAACTAATTAAATTGAGTTAAAAATGATTTGAACTTAAACATTTNGTTTTTTTATAATTTACTGTTAAGAGAATTAGTAACTAATTAAATTGAGTTAAAAATGATTTGAACTTAAACATTTCACGTAAATAGTAGCACACCTATTTGGATAAGCTGCCTAATATGTGTTTTAATGTAGGCCTTACCACTTGATAATCGCATAACTCACAAAACATTACTAATGCACAAAAACGATTGACGGAAACTCGTGAAATTCGCGTTCACTAGGCACTAGAGGTGCCGATTTAAAAGTACTGTGACCTCGCAAGTTTTCTTTATGGACTTATCCTTACTAACACATATGTACATGCATACGTTGTAGCACATTTATGTACTTTGCGTAAAATTAACGAAATCTCAACAATGTAAAACTACAGTCACATTAAAATTTACGCACCATTGCAAAAAAAAATTAGTAGCTGTGAAAACTGGTAAAGAGACATAAATTTCCGTTCCTATCGGCTTAGCTTTGAGTTTTGCTAACTGTTATGTTTCGAAGATGAGTCTTACCATGTTTTGTGCCGATTGTCACATCATTATTCTTGTAATATCCACAAGGTTGGCTGTTTATATCACTGAAGCTGTTATTCATTGTCACTTTTGCGATGGAGTTGCGAGTCACGTTCGACACGCATATTTTTTTTTAGCAGGAAACGAGCCTTTTTAAACGATTAGTGTGTTTGCGTGTTGGTTACAGTTGAAAACGCTCTCGAAGTTACGACAAGTATTGACCTGCCCTAAAGGAATCGTACGACCTTAAACTCTCCTTGTACTTGTAAAAATGGCGCACGCTTGCCATTGTTTCGATAATTTAGATGCAGCGCATTGGTGGATACAATCATTTTACAGCGGCAACATACTTTTCTTGACTCACACTAATGGAAAAGTGCAAAAAATATAATACTGGAAATTAAAAACCTTTCCTCAAAACCGATGGAATAAGTACCAATAAATTTATATCGCTCGTCTTCTCGTTATTTAATGCAGTCTTTTAATTTGCAATGACCTACAATATATATTGGTAAAACTCGGTGAAATTAGGAATAGAACTAAGGTCAGAAATCTTTATGTGTTTACGGGCACTTCCTTTGTTACTGAGAAGGAATTTTCCACTAATTCAATGGAACTGTCTATTAAATCTCTAATAAATTATCATTGTTTGTGTTGCTTATTGAGTTTTATACTGCGCTAGAGTAATAAAGAGTATAGAAAAAAACATTTAAAAGTCACTTATTTAATCGGTATTCGAACACGAATTTAAATATTGGCTGAATACTACTATAGCAAAAAGACTAACGGGCAAATATTGATGCTTAAGAAAAATATAGTATATCTATACTAGCGTTCTGTCCATTGCTTATTTGTACACACATTAGTAAGACTGACTATGGTCATAGCTAAACCGGCCTTGAGGGGAATTTCAGTCTGTTAAATTCGAAAGTGTAATCGGATTGAAAGGACGGTATGCGTGAAATGAAAACCTATTCCCCCCGTGCACGTCAAGTCAAGACTACGGCCTCGATTACATATTTTTACCAAGCCTTCACTGGAGCCTGGTACTATTGCAGAAATTTGGCGGTGATATTAATGGAACCCAACCTTGGGGAGAAGCTCGTGTGGTGATAGGCCGGAAGGGTACATGCTGAACGCCTCAGGGCAATGGACTGCATCAACCATACATCTATCAATGTCCAAAGATTTGTTCTCCATGTCTACATCTTCGAAAACTTAAGCAAACTATACTAATAACTTCTCATGTTGTTATACTGTTAGCGTCGTTCAATCCTCGTAACAAAATATTATAGAGCAATGTTCTAATTAACGTTAAGTGTTTACGTTGCACCACTTCCCTGTCTTAATCTTAAAGCTCTCCACATCTGTGGTCTATGAATCAGTTTTAAAATAATGAAATATAGTACAAAGGAATGAAAGTGATACGGGACGTATCATTTTCGTTAAATTCTCCTCCAGCCCGCTACTTACAGCCCGCCTAGCAACACGACTAAAACGTTTACTATTCACGCTTGTACTTTAAGAAAATTCTTGCGAAATAACACGCAACTACGAGAAGCAGCTCCTGTATTTCATGACCCTTCCGGTCATGGAGTTAAAAGGGAACATTTGGGAGTCCCTCAGTAGTTTGGCAATGATGTTCGTAACAATTCTTTAGATACCGTTTNGGAGTTAAAAGGGAACATTTGGGAGTCCCTCAGTAGTTTGGCAATGATGTTCGTAACAATTCTTTAGATACCGTTTGTTCTTTTTAAGGATCGTAAATAGATGTACGTATGTTTGAAAATAATCAGTACAAGCCAAAATATTTCTATACAAAAATTGCAGAAAAAAATAATATTATTCATGGGTAACCATCAGTGTTTTTTATAATTGTTTCATAAAACTTCTTGTATGGAACCCAGCTGTGTCTTATATGAAAANGGAGTTAAAAGGGAACATTTGGGAGTCCCTCAGTAGTTTGGCAATGATGTTCGTAACAATTCTTTAGATACCGTTTCTTCTTTTTAAGGATCGTAAATAGCTGTACGTATGTTTGAAAATAATCAGTACAAGCCAAAATATTTCTATACAAAAATTGCAGAAAAAAATTATATTATTCAGGGGTAACCATCAGTGTTTTTTATAATTGTTTCATAAAACTTCTTGTATGGAACCCAGCTGTGTCTTATATGAAAAACTTATTTTCTTAAGAAAACAACTCGTGTTCAAAACTACCAATGACCTGTTCGGCGTCATCTGTTATGGCAGTCACAAAGCAAATGAAAGAATGAGGAGCACTAGCCACATGCATTTTACTAAACACAATTATGTTTCAATAATTGACAACCAGTTTTAACTTCGCCAATAGAGTATTTCCTGGAGTGTTAACATTACGTAATTTATGTTATATTCTATTTGAGGATGTTGCATCGTCGTCAAACTCGTGTGTCGAGGAAGCCGAGNGAGTGTTAACATTACGTAATTTATGTTATATTCTATTTGAGGATGTTGCATCGTCGTCAAACTCGTGTGTCGAGGAAGCCGAGCTGGTGGCCGTGTCCAACCTCTACACGGAGTCGACGACTACTTGGTTCGGAGTCCACCCATAGCAAGAGTCCTACTGGCCTTTTGCATTTCGATGATTACCAATCAGCACGTTGCCCCACTCAGAGGCATATTAACACGNCAAGAGTCCTACTGGCCTTTTGCATTTCGATGATTACCAATCAGCACGTTGCCCCACTCAGAGGCATATTAACACGACAAGTAGAGCCAAGTAGAGCCGGTCGACGTACTTTGGCCTTCAGAAACATCCGCCATGTTTCCCATATACACAAAATTCAGAGTCGCATCCGCCGCGTATCCGGCCCAAATAGCCATGGTTTGTTAAATCACCGAAATATTCGCATGTCCATTAGACCCCAATTACGAGTGGGGCTGTGCGATATCGCGATATAACGATCACGAATCAACTATTTCTAAAATATCGCAACTGCGATATGGTCCAAAAGCGTAGAGCAATTTATCGCATATATGCGAAGTAAGTTATATGCGATTTTAGTGACATTTAAGGATAAGCGATGATGGCGATAAATGATATTGGCGATACGCGAAATTTGCGATATCGATATAAGCGATATTTGCGTTTTATCGCTATCGGTTTCCAATATTTTCTACAAGCCGTATATCGCACCGATACCCATGTGGCCAACATGTTTCGAAACGATATTGAAAATTGGATATCACACAGCCCTAATTATGATGCAGAGCGCTTTCGATATGTGTTCTCTGATACCTTATTTTGAAGCTGTAAATTGCTTGCTCATAATAAAACTGCAAACTTTTTTAATTCAGATACCGAAAACCTACTTGGCTTTCTCGGAGGGTGAGAGAGGTTAGGCTTAAGTTTGGCCAGTGCCTGCAGCTCATTGCTGTCTGCGATTCCGGTTCTAGGCTACCACATCTGGGGCGTAACTTACACCCCCGCAGGACCCGCAATGCGAAAGAGCCCCTAAGACTAGAGGACCTGCAAATGTTGGCTGATTATGTGTGCTTATTTTCAAATTTGTGTATGACGCATATACTAAAGATGCGGTAGACTTCTTATTCGTCTTCTGGGCATATACCCAACATTGACCTACCCCACTCATACACGACTGTCAAAGTCACATGCTCAAGAGTGATGAAAGTGCTTGTTTGTATCTTAATTTTTAAATGACAAGCACTATAAAATGAATAAAATACTTTTACCAATTAGAATTTAATCAAACTGCATTACAAATAGTTTAGAGGAAGAATTCATACAATTCAAAGCACTTGTTTATAAATCAGTTTTCTAACCTAAAATCCAAAGCATGCAGTTTTCGCTAGACGTGTTGGCAGGTAAACAGTACAAATGTTAGGACACGGAGACCGGTCGTGTGCAGCCAGCGAGATCGGTCTACCTCATATTTAGTCTGTGGTGTGACCCACCACGCAACGAGAAGTTCACGTACCGCTATACCGGCAATTTTTTCTTATATCTGACTCCCCTGAAACCCTCACATGAACTGGGCAGAAAAAGCTGGCAGTCTTGTATAACCAATATATTCGGACTTAAAATAGAACAATGTGACTTAGAGGATTAACATGACATTATGTAACTAAATATTTCAAGCAGTATTTGTGATTTCTCAAAGAAAATTTGTGACTGTCNGAGGATTAACATGACATTATGTAACTAAATATTTCAAGCAGTATTTGTGATTTCTCAAAGAAAATTTGTGACTGTCATTTCATTTTATACTAAATTGTAGTTTTTGTGTATAACTGTACTAATTTAATTTCTGTATTCCCTTCCATTTTATTAATTCGATTGTTTTAAATTTCAGTTGCAAATAATAACTACAAAATCGTGAACAAAAATTTTTTTTTGTTGAACTTCAATTGAAAGAAAATGTCCAAACGAATAAACGCTTTCATTAAACAAAACACTTTAGGATTTAGTAAAAAGAGGTCTCAAATACATTCTACTTAANCAAACGAATAAACGCTTTCATTAAACAAAACACTTTAGGATTTAGTAAAAAGAGGTCTCAAATACATTCTACTTAAAGGCCCAACTGAAAAGGTTTTTCCAGTGACCACAATCAGTACAAATCCGGATCTTTCACAATTTGAATACATGACTGACGTCTCGATGCTTCTTCACCGCGGTAAGCACATAACATGAATGAGTGGAGCGTCAACAAGGGTGAAGCAAGGTGTATATGGGCAGTGCCCGAATGCAAGGGCGGGGGAAACGGGAGGTCCTCGAGAAAACCCGCAGACCAGCGGCATCGTTCAACAAGTTTCCCCGTTGGGTGGCGAACCTGGTACGCCTTGGTGGAAGGCGGGCGCTCTAGCCACTACACAACCGCGGCCCCCTCTGCGTCATGTCACCGCGAGGAAGTTATCAGGGGGAGAATTCCCAACAACACTTCTGGCTTCTCGTTCAAAAGGAGGGGAAAGGGTCGTATTTGTGGTTGTCACATGGCCTAATAGGGCGGCCGGTCACATGAGATTTAATTACTTCTCCCTCGCTTTTCGTACTAATGGTGTTTGTTCCCCACATTTACGCGCGCAGATTTCTCCTATCCACAGAGACGCCAACACGAGTTCCCATAATTAACGTTTACGAACACGTAACAAATTTACGAATGACCGTAAACTTTTTTCCCGCGTTCTAAAGCTAGGCTTGCAGATTAAACTGAACAAGAAGGCATTTTGTCTTATTAACTTGCCGTTATTCCTTGCGGGAATTATTTTATTTTTCCAGCTCGCACGTTCTTTAGCCAACAGCTAAGGCACAGTGAAAATGCCGTGGGTTTCAGCGATAAGGGCAATTAGTGGGTTATATTACGAAGGGATCGTAAAGCTCTAAATTTACCGCTATTTTATTCTAAAGTAGAGTCCCAAGTAAAACATTGGCTGCATTCGCGTATCTCCTTAAATAATTATTCTGGAAATATTACTAGTTCTCCAGGAAAGATTAAAAAAAAGCCATTATCTACATTCATCACTTTTTACTTGAATCAAAGAAAACGTATTGAGAAAATGGTTAAAAATGTTATTTTTACTGCTTTTATGCGCAGTTTCCTTACACTAAAGAGGAAAAGTAAAATAATGAATTTTTAGTTTATTTCATTAGCTTGCATCGCGTGTAATAATATCGCATTGTTGTATATCTAATTTGCAAGAAGTTCAGATTCTCAGGAATGCATACTGTTATCCTAGGAGGCGTTAAAAATTGTATTAGAGATTTCCCTAAACACCTTGGAATAGGGGCCTCGGTGGTTGAGCGGTTAGCCTGCTCGCCTCCCAACATGGCGAATTGGGCTCAATCTCCGGCCGGGTCACTCTCGGATTTTCGCATGTGGGAATCGTGCCGGACGATGCAGCTGGTCACAGGGTTTTCTCGGGGATCTCTCGTTTCCCCCACCCCTCAATTCCGGAGCCGCTCCATAAATCAATCACCCTCATTGGCTTTCAGGACCTCGATGTTAAGATCCGCCCGAACCTCTTCACTCTTTCACTCACTCACTCACCTTGCGATAATAAACCATCAGTCTATGAATACATCATCACATCCTTGTATAAATAAATAAATATTTTTCCCGCGATTCCCCAAATTTGTTTAGCGCTTCATCAGTAACGTAAGAAAATAATTTTACCTTATCTGTTTCATTACTTGTGAGAAAAAAAAANATTTGTTTAGCGCTTCATCAGTAACGTAAGAAAATAATTTTACCTTATCTGTTTCATTACTTGTGAGAAAAAAAAATGTTTTCCAATGTTACAAAGAACCTCTCAACAACACATAGGTTTTTTATTTTCTCGTTTCCATTTCTACTTTCTCGATGAGGCGAAAAGCGTGTTTCCATTTCTTCCGAGTTTCCTTCCTGCGATTAACGGTTCCTGATAATGGCTGCGGTGTCGACCGTTTTCAGGAAGGAATCGCGTGCTTAGTACGCAAATTGCTGCTCAGAATTAGATCACGGCACTATCTCCGTTACGTAAAAAAAAAAAAAAAGTTTTCCGTTAAAATGCATTAGCGGTAATAGAGCGGAGTTTCGAATCTTAAAAGCTGTGGTAACTGGCGCAGACGCATTCTGGAACAAATTTTTTCGTAGAAGAAAATTTTATTCAGCGATTAAATGTAACAAGAATTCATGTCATTAATGGAGAGATTTTTTGTGGAAAAAATCGGAATGCTAGTAAAGGGAAATAAAAATATCCTCTTCACACATTAAAAGTTTTTAGCCGATTTCGTTTAGAAAATGGTTAGCTAATGACATCTCCTTTCATTATGTGTGCTTAAGAATTTATATTAATGAATGTTCTTAATAACATCCCTGCTATCGCCGAACCAGTTTCCATTGAATTTCATATTTGAGAGTTAAACAAATTTCCATTGAGAAATATTAACTGTAATAAAAATTGTTTCAAAGGCATTATCAATATACTTATGGCATATTCGGCTTATAAAAAATTTCCAAAACGTGACAAAATTGTACAACACAAAATCTAAGGTATAAGATGGTTATAACATTTGTATAAAATACTTTTTGACAGTTAACACTATTTAAAATTTTTTAAATAAATGTTTATCCGCGATTTGCTGATTAGTGCGAATTTTTACATTTAAGAGATTTTTGAGACCGGTAACTAAAAATTGGTTTTAGTTCATATTGGTTGACCAACTTTAGTAGGTTTTTTAAGCCGCTGCTTTGCTTTTCATAATTCCCTTAAGGACGGTCGTATCAAATATTTACTGCACATAAAGTTTCTCTATTTCAACTTTTGACGTGAATACGTCTTTAAAATTGCAACCATAATGGACAATCCAGAAAATCTAATGATAACAAAATCGGGGGATACAGTTTGGCATTGCAGCTCCGAATCTATCGTATACATCTAAAATTCAATTACACGACTCGATTGCCAAACGATCAAAGAATTTGTTACGTTGAGTGAGGACTGCGAAGCGTCACGCGCGGCGGGGGTGGGGACACAACCACTTTGAGTTCGTTTCGCCGCGTCTCATAATTTCCGCGTAGTATAACTTTTGACGCGGAGTAGCTACGGCGCTCGTTTCAGTTTAAATCAGCAGTTATCGTCGAGATAAATCGATTAAGTGTATAAAACAATTGTGTGGTTACTGCTTATACAATGGCAGGTTAAAAAGATTTAAGTGAGTTTGAACGTGGTGCTATAGTCGGCGCACGAGAGATGGTACATAGCATCTCCGAGGTAGCGATAAAATTTTGATTTTCGCGTACGAACATTTTACGACCGTGCCGTGAATATCGGGAATCCGGTAAAACATCAAATCTTCGACATCGCTGCGGCCGGAAAAAGATCGTGAACGAACGGCACAAACCACCACTGACGAGAATCGTTAAACGTGACAGACGTTCAACCCTTTCTTAAATTGGCGCAGATTTCAATACCTCCTGCATACCTTCCAACATTAGTCTAGTCCATGCCACGTCGTCTTGCGGCACTTATGCGTGCTCGCGGGGGCCCTACACGATATTAGGCAGGTGTACCAGTTTTTTTGGCTCTTCAGTGTATATATATATATATGCAGGACGTTCCTGAACTCAAGACAGAAACCCTTCCAGGTGGTTCTTCCTGAACATTTATTCGAAAAGTATCTTAATAACCTTTATCCGGAAACCACTCCGAAGGGTGGAAAACGCCATTGAAAGTAAGAAATAAATAACATGTTAAGTCAAATAAGATATGCACGGATGACATGTCATTCTGAATTTAGGTAAATTAGGTAATTGAATGAAGGTGTACGGTATGCAAACACGAGTATTGTAAACATATGTCCGCTTCTACGTGATGAAGGAGTTGCTACCCGTTTAAAACACCTCTAGAATTCGCTGGTGAAATTTGTCGGTTTCAGAGTTACACTGACGGAAATGCAATAGACACAACATGTGTAACTACTGAATATCTTTATTGGCATTTATTACATGTTGTAGGATTCATACGAGCTGTTCAGAATGGATGCCACCTGACCGTAAGCAGGCTGTGACACGTTGCACCATGGCGTTCTGCCGCTACACGTCTGAAAGCTAATTTCGGAGTTGAGTGGTGGCATCAATGATCGCCCGTATCAACAGGCTCCGTGTGTCTGGTTTCCGTGCGCTCACACTCTACTCTCGAGGCAGCCCCAGAAGAAAAAGGCCAATGGGGAGAGGTCAGGAGACCGCGGCGGCCACGGGACTGGGCCACCTCTTCCTATACACCTGCACGGATACTCTGCATTCAAGACTTCAGTCTCAGCCCTGCTGCAGCGTGAGGGTGTCCCATTCTGCTACAGCCACATGTCGCGTCGCCCTGCTAACGGCACATCTTCCAATAGGATTGGTCAGTCAGATTCCAGAAATGGTTTGTAGTAATGAGCATCGAGGTTCCCATGTATGAAATGTGGTACGATGAGATTATTACCAAATAATCCGCACCACACATTCACTGAAAATGGCTCTTGGAAATTTGTTTTTAGTGCATTTTCTTCACTGTAACTCCGAAACGAAGCTTCATTGCCTACACACACACACACACACACACATATATATATATATATATATATATATATAACTTTTATTGTTGCTAATCACCTCTACAACACGCTGACGAAATTTGTTGGTTTCGTCGCCGAACATCCTGTGTGTGTATAAATATATATATACATTATATGTATATTGTGTCTACATAACAAAAGAAAAATTGAAAGTAAACCTATATATCCATTAAGCATAGTCAAGTTTCTATGTTTATATCAAAATGTTTAAAAAAAACCTCTGTAAGTCAATTAACTACGTGTACCGTTTACATTGTAAAATACATATCGACCATTTGGAAATAACTACCGAAATTATAATATCACTTTGTGGTAATAACGTATTTCAAGATAAGCACGAAAAATCACAGTAACGGTACTGTTTATGACATGTAACCTCAAAATATTCTCCAGCGTAGCTCGTGCTCGAAAAGTAAAATTCATATTTTCCTGCTCACTAGAATATTTACCATGCACTGTAAAATAAAGTAAAAAGATGGGGTATAATACAGAAAATCTTTGCTACAGGAAACGAAATTGTCACTTCTAAAAAATTGGACCTATAAATAATAGTTTAAAAAAAATTATTCCCGATCTTTTATCGTAGGCAGTTTTCCTTCTTTATTACCACATATAAGAAGAATTTGCATTCGAGGAACGAGGTCCCATCACGAAGTCGCTCGCTCATCTTCACGAACTTTGGTATCAGTTTTCAGATCACGGGCTCCTGGAATCAGGCGTTTTATATGTCCGTCTCATACCATAACTCGATCTTAAAAGTTTATCTCGGGATTGGCTTGCAGCTAGGTTGCTCTCTCCGTCTGCTCGCACATAACACTCGAATCCCGATACGTCCCGCCGCCAACGAGGTCTGACAGCAGGCGAGCCGCGTGCTCGGAATTGGCGACAGGGCAGTCGTAACTCTCTATTGCTTCCCCTACCACCTGCCCCTGCCGCTGCTCGGCCCGCTCTGACGTCACCGCGCTCTGATTACCTCTGACGCGCGTCTCCGCCTGTGAATCGCTCCAGCTTTCCCCACGGGCCACGTTCATTACCGTCTGCTGCGCTATTTCCCCCTCCACGAAATAAATATTCATTTGTTTTGCGGTTTGGAAACTTCGAAATCGTACTCGCACTTCTTATATCTTGACTTTTCATTCTTATGAAGCAGTGCAATTATTTATAAAAAATTTATCCCCAATTTATTTTGCAAATGGTAAGAAAACAGATTGTTTTTTTTTTTTTTTTTGCTGTCTTTGGTTTCAACATTTTCAGTTACGAAAAGCAAGGAATTGTATGGCGGTAGCTATGGAGAGAATCTACACGTACATTAAGGTAACTTTCTTTCATGATGCCCCTAAACGTACGTAGCGATTGCCAGAAGATAATTTACAAAAAAATATTTGATATCAAAGCAGCCACCAAATCAACATATTAGTGTTTTTTATGGGGTCATTATTAATGTCTTAGGGGGTAGTATTCACTCTATTTTCAATTTTTCTTACAAATGTTTGTAATAAAAATGTATGGCTAGACCAAAAAATCAAAGCTAGACATGACATAAAAGCCTACTTAACGAATTATTTTTAATTCGTATGGTTTCAATTATGCCTGTATTTTCCCATGTGGGACTGAAATTATTAAATAATTAGGTAATATTTTATTAAAGTTACAGGTTTTGAAACTAATCATGTAAGAAAATAAGTTGGTATTCGAAATAACAGTTAATATGTTCCCTAAGTCTTGAATAGCTCGGTTTTTAAATATTGACTCCAAAAATTCAGTTATGGATGAAAATACGTAAATCCAAGATGGCAATCATATTTCCTTCTTAAATCAGTTATCTCCTTTGGATTTAAAAACATGTACCAGGAATAACACCAAAATTACAGTAGATTAAATTATCTAATAGCTGGAAAATATGTGTTAAGGGTAACCACAGAGCAGGAAAGTACGGGAGACGAAACAGCATGGCGGTTCCAGTGAAATAGGCGTACCCATTCTATGATTGACTTCTCGAGGCTCCGGGTACGGGCCTTGTTTATGATTGGCTGTTGCATGCTGTGAAAGGATCCCTATTGGCTACGTGGCTTGCTGATAAATACGTTACTGTTAGCGCCACAAGTGCTGGTGGCTGGCTCGTCTCCATAGATCCCTGCGCTTGTACCGCCGGCACGGCCAGGCTGGCAGCAGCTGGAAATAGAGACGGCCCGGCTATGTAAAACCTGTTACAAAAATATTCGGCGCGCATCGGCAGACGAGCAACTGGTTATACGGAGACTAATGTTTTTGGTACGTAATGAGTCTGCGGCATGCTGCGCGCGCAGGTACCTCTCCCCTCACCAGCCGCACTTCGCTGCCCGTAAATTCACCCGCCTGCAGTTGTGGCGCTAACAGTACTATATGTTGATTGGCTAAAAGCGTCCTACCATGTTGCTGGGCAGGAACGCCATTTTGTTGGAGTGTGAAGCTGGAGTTTCGAGGTATACGCAAATATTCACCTCTATATTGTTAAATATTCTGCGATGTAACCGTTTAATATTGTCAAATGTCACACTGCAAGTGCTCGTGAAGGAGTGCCCAGATATTAGCACGAAAACCATCACAAACCAACTTCCTGTGATATTTTCCCACCGGAATATTAATGGTAATGAAAAACTTAACGCCTTCTAACGTTGGTAACATACGTTCTCGTATTTCACTTCTGGCACAATCCCATTAATACCCTATCGCTGCTACACGCTGTAAGCCTACTCGACCATTGTTAAGGCTTTCAGGTGTCAACCCTGTAAATGAGGTCTGCAGTCTGTTTAAACTGTTCGGTCTGAATTTTGAGTTCTGAGTTCTCTTGTTTTAATCACGTTATTATTTTTTTGTATGTGCTGTACTTGTGTTCAGCACTTGTCTTGCAACCAGTGAACAACGTGCTGCGTGCTCGATGATCTAAGATATGTAATATAGAAATTGGATATTAGCAACAGAAAAACTGGGTACTTAGGCCTATGTCTTGCTGTGTGCACTAACAGTCATAAATATCACACATGTTGCTACGTCCTGTAGCGCTAACCAGAGCGACACAAAGGAGCAAAACTAACCGTTTCAAAACATATCTTTATGACAGCATTTTCAGCAGAGCATATGTATTTGTTCAATGTTGTTATTGTTAGGAAAATATATTTTTCATTAAGAAACAACTGGCTACCATACAAGAAGGTTTATATGACAATTATAAAAAAACAGAGAAGGTCACACCTGAATGAAAATACTTTGGCTTGTACTGATTATTTTCAAGCATGCGTACAGCAATTTACAATGAAATGCATCCATAAAAATAGCAAACTCTATCAAGAAAAACTTTTACAGACATTATTTTCAAACTACTGATGGACTCCCAAATGTTCCTTTTTAATTCCATGTCCGGAAGGGTCTGATAAAACTTATCTCGTCATGAACTCCAGGAGCTGCTTCTCTACGAGCCTGCAGCTTAACTTGGCTTATATAGCACCAAAAACATAGCACCCCTCCTCAGTAAGGGGGTTAAAACGTTACATTTTTGATTTAGCCAATCAGAGGGCTGAAATATAAAAAAAAGTCATTTTTTCTTGTAAATATTGCGACATGCTGCGCTGCTGTACTTCCGTATGACAACTCTCTAACAAATCACGGTGACACTAGCGCTGCTAAGCGGCGGGCTTGGAGACTCACTCTTCGCCACGCCTGCAGTATAGCTGCATGCGTGGCATGACGACTATCCACGGCGTCTTCGCCGTCGACGCCGCCCCAACTTGCTGGGCCACCATGGCTGCCTTTCCCAAGGCAGCGCAGGAAAACGACGAGGTGTTTCCGCATCAAAAGGTAGGACATTTCCTTCACGTAGTTGCATATCATTTCACAAGATTTTTTTTAATACGGGCGTGAATAGCAGATGTTTCAGAAGTGTTGACAGGTGGTCCGTACGTAGCGGGCAGGCGGAAAATTTGACGGAAATGATACGCCCCTGTCTCAGTGTACAGCATGTCCACAATGTGGACACGGTGACTGAATGGGTTAATGAACATTATAGCAGTTATAATTACACTTCAAGAAATTCAAACAAACCACGTATTTTAACGAATTCTACTGTGTCGCACACAAATAACACACAAATAACGTACGCAAATTGAAGCACCTTATAAAATTGGTTTTTATTAATCTCTATTAATTATTCGTACACACCTTGTTGAGTTCAGGAACGTAACCAAAAAATTTTAAAGATAAAATTAATTTATAATTAAAAACAATTCATTAATAAATGAATTGATAAATTTAATTGAAGAAAATTATAGTTATGCAATCTCCCGGTAATGTTCAGAGACTTAGAATAATTGGACCTATTATTACAGTCGGATCCAAACCATCTGCCAACCAGCTCGGTAGCAATATTCTCACAATCTCATAAACAGAGCCATGTCGAAGGTTGGGCGATAACATTCCCCTCTCCGGCCTTCAGTCCTGAAGACCGTGACTTCTTAGTATGCACTCTAGATTCGAATCAGTGGAAAACCACTGATTCACCGTGAAATTAAACAACTCAAATCAATGAAAATTGCACCGCTTAGAATCAGTGGAAAACCACTGATTATTTCAGTGAAGTAAATTTCACTGATAGAATTATTAACATGAAACAATTTCACTGATTTAATAAGTGACGGCCAACTGCAGTGGCAAATTAAATATTTTTTTTAAATTGAATTTAGCAAAATAAATACGAGAAATAAACTTGTTTCGATATGTTTACTATTTATATTGCGCGATTTACCGGAATTTAAAAAGTAGAAAATGTTCCTCAGGTGGCTGAGATTGAACTCACACATCCATTCCCATTCACTTACCTAACCACCTTTTTTTTTAAGTTGACTTTATTGACGCATACATTTGCCGTTGGAAATAGCGTGCGTTTGACAGTAGAGTGTATTATTCCGTTTGACGAGTTAAAGTGTTAGACCGACCTGATGACAAATTCACAGCACACATGCGCGCGACATGTAAACTGAAAATCTGCCGCTGAGGAACCAGGGTGCGAACTCCCGACTCTCCGACTACAAGTCGGCCACTCTGACCTTGATCTATGGGGGCAGATCACCATCTGAGCTACCAAGTCAAGTTGATTAAAAAAAGAGAATATAATATATGTCTTATATTTCCTCAACCAAAGCGTGTAGTTTTAAATTTTATGCCCTTACTTTCTGTTTTTGATTTTGATTGGTACCGTTTGGATTGTTAAAACGAATAGTACATATGAGTTCACTCTCTTAGCCTCATTATATGCAGATTAAACCTTCAAACTGAGCGCTGTGATGATTACATGACATCGACGAAATGAAAGACGTAATAACAGAATCAAAGATTGAATGTTCATGTTACCTCATAAAATGGTGTTTTTAAAGACGAAGCACATTTTAGAAAGTATTTTGTATTGCTTTTTGTTAATTAATGCGTTATTATTTCTCTTGACACGCGTTGTTTAGCGGTCATTTTTACACGCTGTTTAACTGATTTATCAGTCAAAAAACAAATCATTGAAAATTAGTAAAACAAATTACTGATGAATCAGTGGAAAATGGCATAGAATAAATAAATGAATGAAAACTGGTATTTTCACTGATTGATCAGTTAAATTCACTGAAGTAACTGTTGAATCAGTCAGATACTGTAAACTGATTGAAACTGTGAAATTCTAACTGATTCGACGTAGAGTGTGCACTGTCTCAGTCTATGTAAATCATTGTGGTTTAAAAATTAAATCAAATTCCCTAACGAATTTCTGAAAACATAAAGGATTTGAAGTCAATCTTTTATAAAATTATAAAGCCAGTCAAACGCAGTCAGGATGTCTCGCCTTCCAAACCGAACAGATTTAAATNTATAAAAATTAAATCAAATTCCCTAACGAATTTCTGAAAACATAAAGGATTTGAAATCAATCTTTTATAAAATTATAAAGCCAGTCAAACGCAGTCTGGATGTCTCGCCTTCCAAACCGAACAGATTTAAATATATTGTTCGAACTGGGGCAAAACAAATAGTTCTAAATATTCAAAAATTCTAAAATAATATAGTTTTCCTTATTATTATATGTTTTGTGGCGTGCTTTTACGCTCTATGAAATTTGCATGCGAGATTTCACAGATTTATTAACGCAGTTGAATCTGTGTGTTATTTACATCCAGAGCGTCATACGCTCCATGTTTCTATAAAAAGACTGTTCACGATAAAGTGAGCGCTAATGAAATCAACCTTTGGAAAATGCCAGTGCCATACCTGCATGTATTTAACAGGAACACTGACTGACATGCGCCCGGTAAAGTTGGTAACTACGGAGGGAAAGTAGTCTTAACATTGAATTTAAATTCTCAGAAAAAACATTTGAGAATATTGCAATTATACGTTTCACTTTCTGTACTTCTAATGCATATAAATGTGAGAATTAGCAAAATTGTAAAAATCTTTACGTTTTTTTTATAATTTGACACGTTTACTTTACCGACGTATGAATAAAGTGATCAGGACCATGGAAATGCTAATTTTACATATAGCGGAAATATACGGAATGCGCGCAAGTAGACCTTAAGCAGGGCTTTCAAAATTGCTCNAGGCGCCCGGTAAAGTTGGTGACTATGGAGAGAAAGTAGTCTTAACGTTGAATTTAAATTCTCAGAAAAAACATTTGAGAATATTGCAATTATACGTTTCACTTTCTGTACTTCTAATGCATATAAATGTGAGAATTAGCAAAATTGTAAAAATCTTTACGTTTTTTTTATAATTTGACACGTTTACTTTACCGACGTATGAATAAAGTGATCAGGACCATGGAAATGCTAATTTTACATATAGCGGAAATATACGGAATGCGCGCAAGTAGACCTTAAGCAGGGCTTTCAAAATTGCTCACTTTAACGTGACCACCCTTTACCACCTTTTATGCGGTGTTCACAGTTAATTGAGCACTTCCGGAACCCCTGCTTAGGATCTACTTTTCATTCTCCTTATGTATTATTCTGCCACATGTGAAATTAACATTGCCGTGGGCCTGACAACTTTATTCATACGCACTGAAATAAAACCGTGTAACTGTTAGGATTGAAGAATTTTTAGTAACATGAAAATTTGTTCTCTAGTGTGTATAAAACAAGAAATGTCACTCCCAGTGGCCCTAAGTTCAAACGTTACACTTGCAGTACAAAGTCAAGCGTTAAGAACTATTTTTATTTAATTAATCCGCTGCCAACTTAACTAAAAGCNATTATTCTGCCACATGTGAAATTAACATTGCCGTGGGCCTGACAACTTTATTCATACGCACTGAAATAAAACCGTGGAACTGTTAGGATTGAAGAATTTTTAGTAACATGAAAATTTGTTCTCTAGTGTGTATAAAACAAGAAATGTCACTCCCAGTGGCCCTAAGTTCAAACATTACACTTGCAGTACAAAGTCAAGCGTTAAGAACTATTTTTATTTAATTAATCCGCTGCCAACTTAACTAAAAGCNATTACACTTGCAGTACAAAGTCAAGCGTTAAGAACTATTTTTATTTAATTAATCCGCTGCCAACTTAACTAAAAGCCTCCATTTCAGTGTGTATAGTCTGTTAGCGGTTTCTTCACACTATTAAACTTATGAAAAATAACATCCTATATATGACGTGTCGGGTTGCTTCCTAAATATGCCATCTATCACAAGCGTTTTACACTTACGTTAAGATAAGAACACGTTATTTTTGCTTAAATTGATATTTTATTTATTTTTCATCTATAAATCATAACATTTCATTTATAAGAGTATCATGAATAAATACAAAATAGTTACTATGCAAAATATTACACTGAGTAAGCACGAATGCGGTGCTTTGATCCAGTAGTGTAATTTTCTAATATTTGTTTGTATGAGGCGGAGGAATATCCTGGAATTAGAACTTCACCAGGACTTCAGAAAAGTTGTAAGTAACCATGAATGCAGTATAACGAAGATTATGTGTAGAATACCATCAGCAATTTTTTTTATTTATTTTTTAATGCGTTTACTTCACCGTAAACATCCTGTAGGAGAACTCCGCCAAGCACCATCGGCGCGGGTGGAAAATTAATAGGACGTCGCTTCCTCGCCGTATCTCATCAGGCCGGCTTCTCGGCGTCTCCACGGACTCCCCACTTGACCTCACTTTGAATTTCAATCTGCGACGGAAAAAAAAAATCATTCCGTGGACCAACTCGGGCTGCAATTCGCGGCGTCGGTGACCGCAAGATCCAGCACAGCCTGCCGATCACGGGGAAACGACCTGGCATTACCACAGCTGTTCCGCAGGCACCTTTCCAAAAGCGGCGCACCTGGTCGCTGATCGGGGATATGTGACCTCATTTCCCCAGCTGTCCTGCAGGCCACGTGCGGATCTTGGCTGGGAGGGGGGTGCTTGGATGTAAATACGTACGTCTTTATAATCAGACCGACACATCATGAAGGAAACCAGGATGGAAGCGGCAGTGCTAAGATTGCAGAATGATCCATTCCGACACTATTAACTTCGTGACTATAGTCTGTTCGCGGTTTCCTCACACTCTCTGAATCAATCCTTTGAAAAATCATCCCATGTATGACGTGTTTAGTNTATAGTCTGTTCGCGGTTTCCTCACACTCTCTGAATCAATCCTTTGAAAAATCATCCCATGTATGACGTGTTTAGTTATTTCCAAAATATGCCATTTATCACAACCTTTTTGTACTTGCGTTCATAAAAGTAACTTTTTCTTGTTAAATATAAATTTTATTGATATTTTATCTATAAATTATAATGCTTAGTTTTNTATAGTCTGTTCGCGGTTTCCTCACACTCTCTGAATCAAACCTTTGAAAAATCATCCCATGTATGACGTGTTTAGTAATTTCCAAAATATGCCATTTATCACAACCTTTTTGTACTTGCANCTCTCTGAATCAAACCTTTGAAAAATCATCCCATGTATGACGTGTTTAGTAATTTCCAAAATATGCCATTTATCACAACCTTTTTGTACTTGCATTCATAAAAGTAACTTTTTCTTGTTAAATATAAATTTTATTGATATTTTATCTATAAATTATAATGCTTAGTTTTTAAATATATAATATGAAAAAAAAAACATGTGTGTTTGTAACGCCTAGAAAGAAATAGTTCTCATGCACGATATTATTAAAACTGAGTGCGTACGAATGCTGTGCGTTGTCCTTTGGTGTAATTTTCCAGATTTATTTAAGCCTAGTTTGCACGAGGCGGAGGAATAATTTGGAAATAGAACTTAAGCAAGACTTCGGAAAAGTTTGAAGTTACCGTGAATGAATTATAATAACTAAAGACATGCAAAATTCGCGTTGTTATTTGATGTCAGGTTAAATTTCATAGTATTGTATATACCGGAGCCGGCATCGTTCCTCCATTGGCTGCTGCATATTGGTGCAGAGTTACCCAGGATGTGTCAGATAAACTATGGTCCAATGACAAACGTATTGCAAGGGTACATGTGTTTAAAGTTCAACGTGTCCCCAAATAAAAACGTGAATCTTTCAGGTCTCTGCTAATAAACAGGACCACTCCAAAACATTAGAGCTCAGATACACTTTCGTGATTGGATGATTTTAACGGTCACGCATTGCAGGTGTCTGCTAGAGATGTTATGTTAGTGTCACTTGTTAGTAATCATATTATTGAATATAAGACACTGCTGATAATAGAATATCATAACCATTATTTTATAATAGGCAAATATTAGGGTAATATTAGTAATAGTAATCAATCAAACGAACATTTAATCGCACGAATAATCGCCCTAAACTATTAAAAATAACAACTTACGTGAAACGGTGATTAAATTTCCCTTCATACTTTAACAAGCTTAGGACTGTCAACGATTTATACATTGGCGTATTTCAACAGTTAATCACCTTATGTACATTTGGTTATTAAATTCTATTTACAAGATTTATAAATATTTTTTTTTGGTTTTGTCATTTTTTGGTTTTTTTTTTTATATATATTTTTTTTTATTATTTAATTATTGTTTTATGTACATATTTACAGTTTTATTCACTAACAAATTTACATTTTTTAAAAAAGTTGTTTTACTGGTCCTTGAACGTTTACTTTTTCTAGAAAACCACCCAAAATTAACTTACACTAGTACACAATATTACCTACTTAACTATCCACAATTCACTAGGTAGCTATTATATTATGTTTTCGACTCGTTAAACCCACCGCTCTGTTACGCACTTCCAATCTAAGCGAAACAAAAATTCGTCATAGCTAATTTGTGTTTGTTTACAAAGTTAAAGTACCTAGGTATTTATATTTGGCGCTAAATTTTGCAGCGAAATAGTTTGTTTTCACTGCTCGCTTTCTTCCTACCTGTGCACACGGCGTTCATACAAAGCGCGACGTGCATGCTTAATAATAGTGTGCATAATAGCCATCTCACTCACTCATTCGCCGGCAGACGCGAACGACCGAAGACGACGACGCGAGACGGCCAGAACCTGAGACGGAGTGGCAACGCCGCGCCATACGGAGTGGCAACGCCGCGCCACCGCGCGCGCGGTGTTGCCACTCCGTATGGTGCGTTGCGATTACGAAACGAATACTTATTTGATATGATTGAGCCTATTATTTGACTATTATATTTTGTTATAATACCGTGGATTCGAATAACATATTATGAATTAACATAGTCTATATTAGGTTACATGTAACTATTGTGATTATATTAGTTACACAATTAGTGTCTGCCCGCGAATCTCGGATACTCAGTGTCGGAGTTACCTAATTCTGACTGGCCCAGTCAGATAAGGAACTGTCCCCCGACAAAGACACGTAGCATATAAACACTGGGAAACGGCACGTATGCCATAGGACATTGGAGTACAGTCTACGCATAAATATTTTCGCGAAAAACCGGTGGCCCTTCTATTAACATGAGTATTTTTAATGTACCATTCCGTCCCCATCTGGGGTATGGCGTCTTTTCGTAGGTAAAATACTGGGGACACGCTTTATAGTCTTGTCAAAAAACGAGGATTTCTAATACACTGCAACACAGTTCAAACGCAGAAACTGTATTTTGTTGCTCATTAATTTCTTCGTCGAAATTCGGATAGATGCATGGAAAAACATTACTCGTTCAATTCTCTAATTTTCTTCCCAAATATCATTTACATCCTAGACGTATCTGTGATTCAAACGTAGACTCTATTACATCACAACTGTAAGAAACTGTTCTATTGAGTTTGCCGTTTGAAAAATTTAACATTAATAAATGAATANCTCTATTACATCACAACTGTAAGAAACTGTTCTATTGAGTTTGCCGTTTGAAAAATTTAACATTAATAAATGAATAACAGTACATACTCAGCTAATTTGTATTGCAATAAACGTTATTCATCAATTACAGTTACACTGCATATCATGAATCTAGCTGTAACAATATAAGTGTACATAACAAAGAAGTGTCTGCCTAGAAAAATCGAGGTTGTTTTTCGGAAAAGGTCTATAACGATTTATGTAAAAACACTGCCTATAATTCGAGTTTATTATTTCATGTATACAAAAGCATGTGAGTATACAGGATGATTATAAAATCATGGGACAAACATTAAGGGGTGGTAGAGCTCACTAAAACAAACAATTATTGTATAGGAATATATGGGCGGGAGTGACGCGTTGAGGCGTTGAGGGCGTGGTGGGCCAGTCCGATGGCCACCACGATCGCCAGATTTATCGAGTCTCGATTTTTTCCTATGAGGGCATTTGAAAGCCCTCATTTACGAGACTCCAGTTGATTCCATTGAAGACCTCGTCGCTCGACTATCCTGTGCGGCTGCACGCGTGCGTAAAATACCCGGCGTATTTGAATCTGTTCTCTAATCACTCCACCGACGCTACCAAGCTTGTATTACTGTCAGTGGTAGCAATATTGAGCAATTATTATAAACATTGCTGTTAAAAGGCATTTAGCGGCGACGTTGTAAATAAACAANAGTGGTAGCAATATTGAGCAATTATTATAAACATTGCTGTTAAAAGGCATTTAGCGGCGACGTTGTAAATAAACAACGTGTGGCATTTCATGTGTTATTTTTGTGTTTGTGCCTCTACGCGTCACTTCCGCCAATATATTCCTTTAAAATAATTGTTTGTTTTAGTCAGCTCTACCACTCCTCAATGTTTGTCCAATGATTTTAGAAACAACNATAATTGTTTGTTTTAGTCAGCTCTACCACTCCTCAATGTTTGTCCAATGATTTTAGAAACAAACTGTATACGTAAAATACACACTCATAAACACGTAAGGTCTTGAGAAAGAACAAAGTCCCCAACATTCCCCGCTCTTCACCTTTTTTTGGAAACAGTTGAATAATACAGACGCCTTCTCCTGAAAATTGGCTCTCTTGCGCTGGTATTCCTTTACATTTTGATTTATCAGAATCCGTAACTAAAGCGACGACATCCTCTGGCTTCTCGCTCCTACACTTTCTAAGCCCTAACCACCGTGCTGTTGGTCGTGACCAAAATGTTTACAAGCCAGAAGTCGCTGGGCTGCCGTAACTCCTTCCAACACACATTCGTTGACTCGCGAACAGCCTCAGCGCACTGCTGGCGCAAACTTCCCACTCGCTTTCTTGTATGCACATCGGGTATTCTTCCACCATATGTAAAATTATCATTGCCATGTACCTAATCACTTTATTCATTCGTTGCTGAAGTGAACCTGAGAAAATAATTTAAAAAGTTAAAACTAGCATGCAGCAAAAAAAAAACGAACAGAAAGGAAAATAAATCATTCCAGTATTCACAGATGTTTAGCTAACACTTTTTATTCAACGTTAAAACATGTAATTACTTTCCCACCGTGTTACGAACTTTACTGAGCTTATGCTAATTAGTGTACCCGTTAAAATACTTGCAGCTATGGGCAGTGATATTTTTCAAAGGTTAATTTCAAAATTGCTTAAATAACCGTCAACAACCTATAGCAAAACGTACCACCAATTTCTCCTTGATGCAGAAAGGCGTTCTCACAGCTGTCACTCGCAATCTGGCCTTGTCTGTTTTGCAGCTGCTAGACGCGTGCAGTTACCCACGGAACGTCCAGTAATCATGTTCACGGTAAAACGAGCACTTTTTAAAGCCATGCTTATAAGTTTTTTTGAGCTTATTTGTATCGTTGCGCCAATTGTTAATATGAAATTTGCCATGTGATTAATCAACGTAGCTCTCAAAATTTAACGTCTGGTGCCACAAAAACATATAATGTTTTGGTTATTAAGTCTGCTAGGAGGGACCTAAAAAGTGTTCACTTGACCGTAAATAGCCCATAGTTAGGGCTACCTGTTTTTCGCGAAGGCTACACTCCAATATTCTGTAGCATGCGTGCAGTTTTCCTTTGGTTATTGGCCAGTCTCTTCATCGGGAAACAGTTCCTTACCTGACTGGGTCAATCATAATTATGTTACTCCAACACCGAGTGTCCGTGATTCGCGGGCATACACCTGCAGTGCGTGGCAGTCAAGATCATCGCATCACAAAAGTTGATCTGAGCTCTATCATTATTGGAGTATAAGTAGTCCTGGAATGTTTTCTCGACAAACAGGTGGCCCTGCCCATAATTAACAGGTTCGCTGGGTTTAAAGGTGAATTAATAACGATAAACAAATTCGCTTACTAAAATGAAATGAGTCAAAATATTTTATTAGTCCTGGAGGAAAAAATAACATGTCTTAGAGACTCAACTTAGTGAAAGGTTTGTTTACGCCAGGGGTTTTCAACCTGGAAAACGTGCCCCTCTGACGACCCGTTGAAATTTTAGAGGAAGTGGCATAAACTCTGAAAATAAAAACTAAAAGTATTATAAAACAGCACTAGAATGCGAACTATAATGTTAATGCAGTACCTGACTGGACAGTAGATGTGCATATATTATGTGTTTTGTATGACGGCGAACAGCGGTAAGGCCTTGGTAGGGGAACACTAGAGATCAAGAAGATTACGAAAGAATAGGCCAGGACTTGTATTAAGAACCCATCCCAGCATTCGCCTCGGGTGGTTTCGGGAAAATTCTGGAAAACAGATATCACCACGGCTGAACCAGGATTCGAACCCGGGTCCTCTTGAATACGAGATAATTTCTTTACTACTGCCACATCACTCGCTATGAACATATCATTTTATTGGTGAAAAGTCAAAAGCAAATTTTAATGCAGTCGTTATGGTAGTTTTGCATTTAACGTTACGTATATTCTTAGAGTAGCTTGAATGGTTTTAGCCACGTGGCAGTACTCGAAATATTAATGATATGCCTGATGTCTTATGTCTGATATTTTCGTAAATAAATACTTTGAGAAAACGTTAAAAAGTGTCGCGTGTATACGCGCATTTCGAACATGTTGAACGCAGTTCAAGCGCCGGGTAGGCGGAAGCCTTAAGTGTATTTTTATGCCNGTATACGCGCATTTCGAACATGTTGAACGCAGTTCAAGCGCCGGGTAGGCGGAAGCCTTAAGTGTATTTTTATGCCTTTAAGATTAATCAATTTAAGTCAACCTCCAGTGTTCTCCCCTAGCAACTGGTATTAATTCCAAATCATAGTTCCCGTTTCTTTAGACAAAACGCTTAATTATACTTACAGCTCCCTGAATTGCGAAGTGGTGCAATGGTAGGCCTAAAACTTTGGATTCGCAATTGGGGCGACATGAGTCGAATCCCGGCCCGGCCATTCTGAATTCGATTTTCTTAAAATCACTCCAGGCGAATGTTGGAATCGTTCCTTACTACAGGCCATAGCCTATTCCTTNCTGAATTCGATTTTCTTAAAATCACTCCAGGCGAATGTTGGAATCGTTCCTTACTACAGGCCATAGCCTATTCCTTACCCATCCCTTCTTCTCTGAGAAACGTTTTCCGTCTCTAATGACCTCGCTGTCAACGAGACGTTAAGCCCAAGTACCTTCTTTATTCTTGTAAATATGCTGCTAGGTTCTGTAAATGTATGCACCAAGATGAAGGGTTAATAACGGGTCGNACCTTCTTTATTCTTGTAAATATGCTGCTAGGTTCTGTAAATGTATGCACCAAGATGAAGGGTTAATAACGGGTCGCAACCCCACCGAAATACTTACTCAGGTTGCTCCCTTCACTTTTCTAATGATCGCCTAGAATATAAACTAACTTTACTTAATATGTTAATCTATTCTCTACACCTCGAACAGATTAATTAAACTGTGACCGTGTCCACATAAATGAAGGAGCACTTTTGGGCAAATGAGATTGAAGAGCGGATGTTTTTTCTTTACGTACTGGGCCACAACGCTAGAGACTGCTGTTTTAGCTCGGCGATTAACTTATTCCAGCAGAGCGGATGCATATTTATGACTCGAACAGCTGGTGCAAGCAGGGGCTTCGCAGTTAGCTTCACCCGGCTGCTCCAGTAAAAACATTTCTACCTAGGAAAGTGCTAAAAATAGCTGTCGAAACGTTTGCATTATCATGTCCGCTTTGTTAAAGTGTTACGCGGCAGAGTTCTAAAATCATCCTTACGCTTGGAAAAGCATCCGTTGGAAAAGCGACGAAATTTTGAAGTGAGAGAGTTCTGGGCGGCACTAAAACAAACTGAGGTTTTCAGTGTTGATGAAGGTGCAGCGAGGTAAAGATGAAGTAGCAAAGGGTTCCACGGTGGGGGGGGGGGACGTAGTTNGGAAACATGCGTCACGTATCCTCTCATGCGAATATCTGGGGTCGACCCCATCAGGAATCGAGCCCGGTTTGCCGTGGTGGGAGGCGAGTAGACTGAACCTTACCCCATCGCTGCCTTTAGCTTCTTTTTCAGAAATTTTTGGAATGTACAAAAGACGTTTTACATAATTGGTGACTTGTCTCGAGTTTCTAGAATTCTCAACAGATAACGTTACTACTGGTCAAAGACAAGAAAATATCCTTACATTTGTTGTGTTTGATCTTTTTTTTACCGGAAGGTTTGCGAAAATATTTTGTTATACATCCCTGAAACTTGAGCAAAGTAAATGTATTTAAAAAACTGATGATACGCGGAAATCACGATATGAAACAGTATGATACCTTTACAGTTTAATAATATGAAAAATTATTTATATTGAACCCTGAAAATAGAACATCCATTGGGTTTAATTCGGATACATTAACCGCATGAACATAACGTCATGATTTATGAAATGAGGATTACTAAGCTTTTGTCGTTTGCCAGCCTTGCCACCGAAATTTTAGCACCTCACTTAATCACCCAGTAAACTATATTGTTAATGTATAACATACATATATAGTATTTCACACAATGTTAGCACTTACTGGCTGTGTAATTTATGCCAAAACATACTGTACATAAAATATGTTGAAAATAATCTTATGAGTAAATTATAGTATGTGACTAAATGAAAATACCTTTTCCATAAAAAATAAGCTGAGTATTTTGTGGGCTGTAACTTACCATGGAAGTTTTCATCTTTGTTTACTTCATGCAAACGTAAAGAATAAAACGCGGTCGGGAAACTCTGCATGTCAAATCACGTGAATTCAAAATATGATCGTGGCACAGGTAGATCATCGCAGTATCCCCAATTATACTGCGTGAAGTCGCAAGAGGAAGACACAATGCTCAGAAGGTATGGTTTAACATTGTTAGGATATGTTTGTTGGCGAAACTATATTTTAGTCGAGTTAAAATCTGTTATCAGTATCTGAATGATAAAATAATTCCTCAGTATTGTATTTCCTATTGATTGTTAATTTTTAATGATAAACGCAATTAAAGTACTCGAATTATTAGGAAGATATATTTAGCCATCTGGGCTACAGACTCGTGAGAATGACCCGCGTACAAAATATTTTATCAGCTATTGTTTTTCAATGTATACCTTTTTAATACAGTTAGCAAATTCAATGTCATTTGTAATTAACAATTGCGTAAAACTTGTTGTTAGTGTATATTATTTCATTTATCACATTTGCACGTGATTAGAATGACTAAAAGTAAGCCACGAGTTTGCAATAAATGAATGTGGCCCTTCAAGCACTGCAAAAATTTATAAATGGCCCTATGGTAAAGATAACTGGATAATTAAACAGTCCTCTAGTTTTAAAAGTTGTGTAACTTCCTGTAAGATCAGTCGTTCAAAGGTGTAACAATGTCCACAGGGACGTTACAATCACCGGTTATAATCATCTTTTGACAAAATGATGGCCATACATCTACCCCGTGTTTGCTGGTGATAATGTTTATATTGTCATCAGTAAAGGATGATCCTAATTTTAAGAAATTCCCACAGCCAAGTCACAGTATTCGTCAAGTTTTTACGGTATAAAAGCAGAGATTTCTGAAAGTCCAGGATCGTCTTTTTTATCAGGTTACTCTCCGGTGGCATCACTGAATATAAAAAATGCTAGAAGAAATTAATCTACTATCAATTTNAAAAACGCGGTCGGGAAACTCTGCATGTCAAATCACGTGAAATCAAAATATGATCGTGGCACAGGTAGATCATCGCAGTATCCCCAATTATACTGCGTGAAGTCGCAAGAGGAAGACACAATGCTCAGAAGNGTGGCACAGGTAGATCATCGCAGTATCCCCAATTATACTGCGTGAAGTCGCAAGAGGAAGACACAATGCTCAGAAGATATGGTTTAACATTGTTAGGATATGTTTGTTGGCGAAACTATATTTTAGTCGAGTTAAAATCTGTTATCAGTATCTGAATGATAAAATAATTCCTCAGTATTGTATTTCCTATTGATTGTTAATTTTTAATGATAAACGCAATTAAAGTACTCGAATTATTAGGAAGAAATATTTAGCCATCTGGGCTTCAGACTCGTGAGTATGACCCGCGTACAAAATATTTTATCAGCTATTGTTTTTAAAGGTATACCTTTTTAATACAGTTAGGAAATTCAATGTCATTTGTAATTAACAATTGCGTAAAGCTTGTTGTAAGTGTATATATTATTTCATTTATCACATTTGCACGTGATTAGAATGACTAAAAGTAAGCCACGAGTTTGCAATAAATGAATGTGGCCCTTCAAGCACTGCAAAAATTTATAAATGACCCTATGGTAAAGATAACTGGATAATTAAACAGTCCTCCAGTTTTAAAAGTTGTGCAACTTCCTGTAAGATCACCGGTTTTAATCATCTTTTGACAAAATGATGGCCATACATCTACCCAGTGTTTGCTGGTGATAAAAATGTTTATATTGTCATCAGTAAAGGATGATCCTAATTTTAAGAAATTCCCACAGCCAAGTCACAGTATTCGTCAAGTTTTTACGGTATAAAAGCAGAGATTTCTGAAAGTCCAGGATCGTATTTTTTATCAGGTTACTCTCCGGTGGCATCACTGAATATAAAAAATGCTAGAAGAAATTAATCTACTATAAATTTCCTGCGCATTTTTGGAGAAATATTTTGGCCCGACACAAGGTTGTTCTAGCGAATCTAGCAACCCATGAAGTTGGAATTATGCTCACTTTGTCCTATTAGTTCGTTGCACTATTAGTTAATTCGTAACAATTATGTTAAAATTATTTTTTAAGAATAACCGCGGTAGAATATTTACAAGGAACAGTTTTAGTGCATATACAGCATATAATTACATTAAGGCCATTAAGAAACACAAAGCTAAAAACAATACTTATTGAACATAAGACACCCTACAATGACTATTCAATTGGGGAATTCACGCACGCATGTACTAATGCAAATTGTGTTCACGGCAAAGTAAGTATTTTCTAAATCAACGTTTGAAAATGATCACTACCCATAACAACACAAATGCTTATATGCGTATATATCAACTTATCGTTGCAAATAGTTTTTCAGAGTGCGTATCGAAATAGTCTCCTGCGCCGTCCTACATTGTTAAATATTCACTGTTTTTATTATGCTGACTATTGACAGAAGGTAATAAAGAATGTCTCATTTATTATCTTCCACCCACAGTCAAATAATTACAGAGGCAGTCAATATAGAATAATGTAAAAAGTCGTATAACACTATTATTTAGGTCTTAAGATGCCACAAATTTCGGTACACTCTCTGAAAAACCAGTTGCAACATGTCGATTAACATAAAATTTTAATGCACCATTTTCCTTAAAATGGCAGTGAACTAATAAATATAATTATTAACACTTATCGTTATATTACCAGTGAAAGCCAAATGTTTAAATTTATGGCCACTAAAAGTTTTTTATACACATAAAGAAATGGAGGTGCGTATTATTAACACATTTATTACCATAACAATTCCACTGTTTAAGTTGGGGGGACGTATGAATAAAGTGACCAGGCCCATGTCAAAGTCAATTTTAGATAAGCCGGAAGGTTACAAAATTAGCAGAGAAGTATATCGTAAGCAGGACTTTGAAAAGTGCTCAATGAACCGCGCACATGGCCTATACAATAGGGAAGTGTCAGCGGCGAGGAGACTTCTCCATTCTATACTGTATTTTGTGGGGATGTAGACATCAGGCGGTATCCGTTACATTCGAATCACACGCTTACAAGAGAGCATGCAGTTATTTGCTGCTATAAAAGTCTATATTAAGTAAATACACATTTCTACGAAACGTTTAAATTTTTTGTAAGATTAAACTGCGTATCTAATGATATTACATAATTACAATGTGCTACTCTTCAAAACCAATTTAGTTTTAACCAGTCTAAACTCCAGCTCTAAGTTTGGGGTACGGGATACCTCAAGGCCCCTCAGTCCTTCCCTTGATATCCACATCTGTTTATAGTAATTTTTTCCCCGTGACGCCATTGTGCACCGTTTCAAGCATCTTGCGTTGGGTGCGAGTCCCTTGACTTAAAATATTTGTCCTAAAAAAGTTTCAGTTCAGTGATTTGGTCTAAAGTAACTTGGTCTAAATTATTTGCTGTAAAGCTATGTTGACTAATTTTTTTTGTCCTCCAGCTATTTTGCCTAAATTATTTACCGCAATTTTAGACCAAATATTTTCAGGCCAATTGGAGATTACCCACTTAGGTGTGTTAGTCGTCACCCCTTCTCTCTCCTTCTCACACACTACAGTGCCACATAGATTCAGATTGAACCCCTTAGAGGAAGAGCAATGCCTGGCATTAAGTATCTCTTGAGAAGACAAATGTGTCCCTATAAATACATCTTCACGGGAAACAAGCCAGCGCTACAGCAGACACATCCCAACAGTAAGCATACAAACGAATTTTTCAAAGTTTCACGAGGCATTGGTAGTTAAATATTTTTCGATCGAATAATTGACAACTATATAATGATACTTTTTTGAAAATCTGTCACCAAGCCGCAAATGCATGCAGTGAACAGAGTCAAAGCAATGTTACTGATTTTAATTTTAAAATTGGTTGTAAATTATATTATTAGCTGAAAACGTCGTGCAAAACATTGTCTAGGTGTTCCAATATGGCTTGACAACTCAGCAATGAAGAATTAATTTATGGCATGGAGTAACAAAGACCAAGGTGAGATAACAGGAAAATGAACCAGGTATTATGAGAACAATAGCAAAGAAAACAGAAAATGATCCAAACAAGATTGATCACTAACGGGCTGTCTAAAGGGGGGGGGGCGTTGTAAAGCTGTATGGAAGACCCTCTCTACGCTGGATGTCAACACAGAAGGATTGAATCGATATTAGAATATCAGTTAATTAGTCAAGTAGTTAGTGTCGCTATTTAATGGCATAGATATAAAGTAGAATAGATTCCGGCAAGTGTGGGGAACTAAGTGCATGGCAGGTTAACCGCGCCATACCACTAAGTCAGACTACCTGGATGTAGATGTAATAGAATATAATCAAAGAGTTAGAAAACTGCGTGGTTTCGATAGCTAGCCAAATGCCAAAATAAAGAAATGGGGATTTAACAGTAAAAGAAAACTCTTATACCCCTGCATTGCCCAGAAATGGCACTGGTGCAGGGGTGATAAGAAAGCTTGTCCTGCCTTTAGTTGGTCACAAAAAAAAGTTATATGTGCCACCACTTCACAATGGCTAAACCAGAGGGGACACACGTATTCGTTTAGCCGCCGGTCAAGGGCGATGTGACCTGAGAGCAGAGCAGAGCCGGTCGCTGAACCGCAGACACCGCGCACTCTGTGGCCGCCGGCGTCAGTTTATTTCCGCTGGGCGGTCAGCGAAGCGTGCGGATGCTTGGGCGACTATGTCGACGCCCGCCCACTTCGGTGACTGATGATGGTACCCGCCCTCCGCGCCTCGTGATGCATCGCATCTGGCCCGGGTATAACCAGCTTGTATGTCGCGCCGCTGCACTCGTCCTCGGCTGCAACTCGCCACGTCTGCGTATGATGTCCTGTGGCACAATCCCGAACATAAGGATAGAGGAAATACATTCATGGCCAGTTGAATTAACTGTACCTGCCTGGTTGCGTGTAGCGACCTTTCTCCTCTTGATGACGGTTCTGGATGATGTGACTGCCCGCCAGTCGTTGAGGTCCAGCACTGGATTGGCGAGTGATTCGCTGCACTGTGGCCTGTGTATCCACTGATACGAACCGAGCTAGACGACGGCGACCTCTGCCATCTTCATGTTGTACGCCACGTCAGTTGTCCCTGACGGCGGTGGTTTTACCCGAAGCCAAGGACTCACAGTACACTCTTGACACAGTGGTCCGTGGAAATCATAGTACCTGTACGACGTCGAAGACGGAGTGCTCCATGCGTCTGGCACATATGGTTTGGCCACGATCAAACGCGCTGAGATCGTGTTTCTTCCCCATGCTGTGCTCGACTGTTACTCAGACGGCCAGTATAAACAAAGCCTGAAGACATCACAGTCATGCGTGGCTGGCTGGACACTAATCCCTTCGACGTGATAACCACAGTGTAATTTCATCAAAACGGAAATTGTCTCTAATTCAGATGTTCGTGAGTGTAGAAATGAAGGAGATGTTATACAAGCTGTTAGCAGTGAACCGAACACTTTTGAAAGCTCTGCCTTAGACCTACTTCTCTGCCTATTTTGTATCGTTCCGTCATTTGTCAAAGTAAGCACTGCCACCAACTCTCTCACTTTATCCATGAGCCATTCAAATGTAACTGTGAAATTTTTAATAATGTAAATATGCCAATTTCTACTCTAATCTGCGTAAAATGGGTACAAAATATGTTCATTAAATTCAGTGGCCACAGATGTAAACGATAACACTTTGAATATGACGTAAAGTTATGGGAGTACTTTTCGTACAGTATTTCGCTGCCCCCTTAACTGGGAACATGTCTACCAGCGTGTCCTTTTAAAATACGTGATAGGGAAACGGTTTTTTTATAAGTTTATTTCAAAAGTTCTCAGTTCACTATGAGCCATCTGTAAAAATATGAACACAATTATTAAATTAATTTAGGCTACTTTACGTCAATTTAGATAACGTTTGGCTATGTAAGTTAAAAGGCCGGCTTACCTGTAGCTATTTTCCTCATTTGAGGCCAAAATGTGCGAGAGTGATACGGGCTATACTGTTACGCGCAACAAGTACGACAGCGCCACTAAGCGCAAGACTTTGAGTTGGCGCGCACTGTTCTCGTCGTGTCGAGTGCACATGTGCGATTTAAAGCAGTAGAAAATCTGTGGCAAGGTTCAATACAGAGCCCTTCTGCATTGTTGTATGTCATCTTGTACGATGTATAGAGAAAGGAGGACAATGATGGCCTGTTTCCATAAATCTGGAAACAGAATTTAAAGGATAAAGGGGTTAACAAGTTAGAATTCCTGAAGGGAACACTTGTTCAAATTAAAACAGAACGAAACAAGGAAACTGTGAATAGTGATTGAAAGTACATGTAAATTCAGAAATATACTGATACGACAAGAAACAGTATACACTGGATATACAGCCTGCAAAGTTCAGGACTTTCTGGTTCCATTGTGGTACTACAAGTGCTAACAATATGGGCATCAAATCAAGCATTGTAAAGGTACTAAAAGATGTTCCACATGTGGATTAGAAGGCCATAAGTTTTCCGACAAGGATAAATGTAAATGGAACAAGGTTGATCGTGTATGTGCTAATTCCCTGAAGGATAAAAATGATCATCAACTTAGAGTGGATTTCAAAATGTGTCCAAATTATGAAAAGACATTCGCAGTGGAACTAGAAAGGTCAGAATATGGAGATGATTGACAGCACTACAGAAAATAAGAATTCGACAAATAAACCTGCAACGGAGTGCTTTTGCAACGTCAGACATAGCGGTCAGTAATCGCCGACGAAAGAGAAATATACTTAATATTAATGCAAGAACCATATACATTAAGAGGAGACATTATTAGATTACCTGGAAATGTAATCTCTTCAGTAGAGGAATTATGCGGACTTTAGCACATAGGGACCTGAGACCGGAACTTCGGAGATGTTAGTGCTCTGTCAATCCGGTAGGTTGGCGGCCATAATAGATAAGGTACCCTTGACATTTTACCTTGAATCTAGTGACCTTTGACCTAAAACCCAAAAAATTCAAAACCATTATTAAAAACTTTTTAAAAAATTATAAAAAAATTGTTAACAATTATTATAAATAAATCAATTATTAAAAATGTATTATTAAAAAAAACTATTTAAAAATGTGTTATTTAAATTTATTTTTAAATAACTTTTATTTCCAGAGTTTTCCCTCACCACCATAACCTCTCACGAATTCTCATTTAATCGCGTGTCGCCAATTTGGATTTTTCCGTTTGTCATTTTTTATACATCGTTGGAGACCGCCATCTTGGTTTTATGTTTGTCATTTGTTTATACACTGCTAGAGGACGCCATACTGGCAGGTGCAGCCATCCACCCTATGGGTAGGTGCTGTCAACCATCTTGGTAATTGTAGTCCACCATATTGGCCGGTGCGGTCCGCCAACATCTTAAGCGCAAACCGCCATCATGTTTCCGACAGCCACCTTGGTAGGTGCAGCCATACGCCATCTTGGTAGGTGCAGTTCACCATCTTGGTAAGTGCAGTCCGACATCCTGGCCAGTGCTGTCCGCCATATTGGTAGGCGTCACAGCCACCGTCCGCCATCTTGGTTTTCCTTTTACCATTTATTTGTACATTGCGGGAGTTTGTCTCTCACCTTCGTTCGACTGCCATGCTGGATTTCATATGTTTTCATCACCTAGGTGGAGCTGGTGTATTAATGTACCCACCAGGCGAGTTGTCGAATTAGCCACCAGTCGGCAGCCTTATTTATGTTTTTAAATGGTAGGTTGCGCTGTCGGCGCCCTCCACATTGAATTCTATTATCAACACCTAGGTGACACTATTTTGTCGATTATGTCACCATGCGAGCTGCCGATTTATCCACCATTCGGAAGCCATATTTGATTATGTTTTTCTTAAGTATAGGGGGTACTGTTGGCACCCTCCATGTTAGATTCTATTTTCATCAAATAAGTGGCATTAATTTCTTGATTTCACTACCAGGTGAGCTGCCGGACCTGCTCATTCTGACGATTTAGCCGAAAGGTCATCTGCCGGCATTAGTCATTAAAAAATCTGTAATTTGTTATTCCTATTTTTAAAAAAAAATTCTAATCAGCAGTATTTCTACAAGCATAAATTATTAAATCGAAATTTTTTTTTGCATTCAGATTTTTATTTAAGACCGATTAAAAACATTCTTCGTTTTAATGCTTATTAAAATACCATTGAAATTGAGTATTTAGTCTCTCAGCCCTCACCCTACCAATCTAGTCTTACCAATTATTCACCATCGCACAATACCTTATCACTACCGCTCTTGTGTTCAGCATTGTCCACGAGAGCGTACCAGTGTGGGGAAAGTATTTCATGGGAACAATGTCAACCCTCGGCACAGTTTCTCGTCTGATGCCAGAGGTGACAGATCGCTCTGTCACCCCTTGTCTTTTTGCATTCTGATTGGTACGTTCAGATATTTAATTCCATCAGGTCGCACGATATTATCAAGCGTACACGTAATACGCATATACAGGGGATGGACAAAATAATATGAACACCATTTGGCAACACTGCTTCCGTGTAAATAATGCGACGCGTATGTATTGCACAGTTTACGTGCCAAGTCTGAATTTTCTTCCAGCCCCAGATGAATCTCAAGTTCTAAGAATATGCTACATTCATCGGAGTACAGACTGAAAAGGATTCGAAGAAGTACTATGGGAAAATATTCAAAAGTACCGAGACGACTACTCAGAAGATCTGCACATCCGAGCTGAACAAGTCACAAAGATGATTCAATACAGTTGTAGTGCTAGCATAAGAACTTCTAAACCTAGAGTCCCACTAAACAAATGGCAGGTGGAAAAGTTAGAAGAAATGTAAAGAAGAGTCAGAAAAACTCAAAGGCATATGAACAATAATAGAACACTTACACTGTGACTTCAGATAGTAGAAGAATGCCATCGACAAAGAAAGACTTATTCAAGACTTCTAAAGGAAAAGAAGAAAGAATCATGGAGTAATATCGTAATGAATAAGGGAAATGAAGATCCTCGGGAGCTGGTATACAAAATTCTTCTTACAAACAAGTTAAACCGTAACCAGTACGTGAAGAGCCTAACGAGACAAGGAAGAACAATAATCGATGATCAAGAGAATGCACAAGAACTAGTTACATCTCTCCTGCCAGATGATAGTTTGCACGGAGAAACCGAGACTCATGAAGAGAAGCGATGCTGTATGGATAAGTTGCCAGACACCCCACAAACAACTGAATACACAATGGAGGAGTTGGATATAATCATGAAAAAAATGAATAATAAGGGGGCACTAACACATGCATTCACGCTCGAGATTTTTAAGAGAGTTTATTCATGGATACACCATGATCTTCTATCATTACTGAATGAATGCCTGGCTGAAGGATGCTTTCCAAAGACATGGAAACATGGACTTCTCAAGATTTTGTACTAAGGTGGGGACAAAGACCCCACAAAAGCATAATCGTACAGATCACCAACACTTCTTCCACTATTAGGAAAAGTGTTACAAAAACTAATCAATATGTTTCTATCATTCTTGAAGACTACACTAGGATTACATAACAGATTTCAAAAAGAAAACGGGACTGAAAGAGTCGTTCTGGATGTTGTCAGAAAAATCAAAACAACGAAGGAAACATATGTACTTGTCCTATTCTTGGATATTAGTGGAGCATTTCACAATTCTTGATGGCCTGAGGTGCTCTGGCAACTCAAGAAAACGGAATGTCACAGAAATTTCTACAGCATGATAAGATCTTTCTTCGAAAAGAGAGTAAACATTTATGAAGTTAATGGAGATTGCACAAAGAAACGAATGTCAAAGGGGTGTCCACAGGGATCAGTCCTTGGACTGTAGAATACAATCGTAGAATAGAATCTTACACACTGATTCGATTAAATATTCCAGAAGGATGTAAAATATTTGCATATGCAGATGATGCACTGATTGTAATCCAGCATGTAACAGAAAAGAACTTCAGCCAATAACGGAAGAAATCCTAAGGAGGTAGAGGAATGGGGCAATATAGTGAAACTTAGTTTTCAGTCGAGGAAAGCAATGCAATGATTATGAAAGGGAGTCTGCAGAGATCACTAATCATAAGAAGAACTGCTAAATATAATTAGAAAGGCAAGTATTTTTGATTATACTTGAGAGCAAGCTTCGATTTCATGAACACATTAAATACCTAATGGATAAATCAGTGAGCATCTTCGCCAAGATCAAAGCAGTGTCTACAGCATCCTGGGGCTTGGGCTTGAAGACAATTAATACACTCTACAATTATGTTTTCTTAGGAATTCCATTATATTTAGTATCTGTCTGGTATCCTAATGTCAGATTGGTACACACCAAGAGACTATTACTCAAATTCCAAAGAGCAGTCTTACTAGCAATAACAAAGTCATATAGAACGACATCTACTGAGGCCCTACAAGTAATTGTAGGGGCAATTACACTTGATATCTTAGCAGAAGAAACAGACGCACTGCTGGAAAAAACGAACGGCAGGTCAGCATCTTGGCAAGAAAGAATCAGAAAAGAGAAGCATCCCTAGAAATCTGGCAGGAGAGGTGGGATAGGTCTGAAAAAAAAGAGGGTCACTTACAGTATCTGTCCTGATATTAAGGTAATATATCGTCACAATTGGATTGCATCTGATTATTATCTTAGCCAGATAATAAAAGGACACGGAAACTTTAAAGCGTAGTTACATGGATTTAACTTAGTGGACTCTCCTCTTTGTCCGATTTGTATAGTTGAAGACACAGTCCAGCATGTGACTCTGGAATGCCCAAAGATTGAGGACATAAGAATAGAGTTACGTGGAAAACTACAAATAGAAGAAGACAAGCTGAGCATAAGACGAATTTTATCTCATAAAAAGACAGCGAGATATTTTCGAGGATTTGTAAAGGATGTCATCAATCGATTAGTGGAATTTGATGTGTGGTTATTGATGAATCCGCCAGAAAATAAAACAAGGAAATCTCCATAAAGTATTTTACCCCTGAAATTGAGAGTGTAAAACCGCTATAGAAATCTAAAAGTGGGAGCGGACCTACTTTCCGGATTTGACTATGAGTAAAACAGGCTATATAAACATAGTAGTGGAGGCGGGCCCACTGCACAACCTGGGATAATCCCGAATAAAATCATAGGTAACTTTAAAAGGATTTATCATCAGGGTATTGAAGAGTTGGACGAGGGGGGAGGGACTTTCCCCTCTCTTTGATCAACTGAAGATAACACATATGACGACCCGACATAGAACAATGAACTGATGAAATGGAGTAATAAAGACCAAGGCGAGATAACAGGGAAACGAATCATGTATTATGCAGACAAGAGCAAACGAATCGGAACATGATCTATACAAGATTCACGACTAAAGGACTGACTACAGGGGGAGGGGGATCGAAAAACTGTCCGGAGGCCCCCTCTCCGCTGGATGTCGACACGGAGGGATTGAATCGAAAATAGAATATCAGTAAATTAGTCTAGCAGTTGGTGCCGCTATATAATGGCATAGATATAAAACTAGAATAAATTCCAGGAAGTGTGGGGAACTGGGTGTATGTCAGGTTAACCGCGCCACACCGTACTCCAGACTACCTGAATGTAAATGTAATGGAATAAAATAAAAGAATTGGAAAACTGCGTGGTCCCGATAGCAAGCCAAAGAAAGGCCAAAAGTACGAAATGGGACCTTAACAGGATAGGGATCTCTTATACTCCTGCATTACCTAGAAAGGGCACAGGTGTAGGGGTTATAAGAAATCGTGTCCTGCCTTTAGTTGGTAACGTAAAAAAAAAGTATTATTGTGTGTATCTGACATGTTTATTTTGGGATACAGTGCATTGAGAAACCCGCTTTTAGCTATGCTGGCTTGGTCTGAAATTGTGTTTGTCATGTGTGTGACATCTTCAAAGCACTAAAAAAAGCCCCGTCTGAAGTGTGTTATTTTGGTATATCAGCATATTACGCACTGTCATAAGTTTCGTGGAAAGACGTATTTCAAACACATTGCAAAGCAGTTCAAGCGGCAGGTAGGCGGACTCTGTAAATTAGGTTGGGTAAGATTATGCACCGTATATCAAGTTGAGGAATGTAATTCCAATAAGTTAGTCACTTTGAATCAATTCCATCGTAATACGTTACTCGCAAACACCATAAACAACCAGTCTGCTGGATCTGCACAAAACTAAAAACAACTACGTCCGACAAGTCGCTGCAAGACACAAGTTCAGACTTATCCGAAAAGGTTCCAAAAAGGTTTCCATACGTCCTGAATACTTCGGTATCGATACAATGCAACGCTCTTTTAAAATAATGGAAATCAGCCACGTTTCCTACATGCGAGAAATCCACGTGAACCCGCCGAGAATCAAGAGGTGGGAAGCGAGTAGCTTGATAAATATGCCATTGCGGCCCCAATAATATAAAAATGTTTCATATAATTATGTGTAAAATAAAGAGTGTTAATATATATGTCAGTGCTTTATCGCCTGCATAGCGAACAACGACTGCACCATTTTAGTGCAGCAGCATATTGCAAGACATTCATATTAGAATTTTGCCTTCTCTTCACTCACGAGCATGGGAATAATGCAGCGCTTGACATACGACATGACTTATACCATACCAGATACTCCGCGAGACCCTCTGAAAGGGCTGTGCATTGAACCATGCTACAGACTTACTACCAATAAAATTATATAATTATAAAAGAATGCCTGGTAAAGTTCCTAAAGTTTTATTGAATATTTTAACAATGGCATGGTATGGAAATAATATTACCTATCAGACTGCAAATATAGGCATGTTTAGCATCGCTATTATACACAGTTGGAAACATTCCTACTCATTTGACTATTTCGTAAGTAAATGTATTTTTCATTATACGTATACACTGATAAGGTGAATTTGAAAATATCTTCTTACTGTGTAGTGTCACGTCACATCGGTACACGCAGCGCAACGTGAACGCTGTACGCCAGTTCAGATCCTTGCACATAGTGGCGACGGCGCACTTGATGCGGGTGACGGTGTAGCCCTTATAACTTCCACGCTTTTCGGCCTCGAACGCAAGTAATTACTCCCGGTAGAACCTTGTAAGGTCTGACCTAGCTATAATATGGAATACGCTATCATAACTTCCTATAGTATATGGCCGCTGCGGTATTTCAGAAACGCCGTGTCGTGGGCGGATATATCGAGAGATCTCGCGCACAGCTGTACCCGCGAGCGATCGCGGCATGTCGCTCCGACGTCAGTCGCCCTTCTCGTGTGGAACTTGACGTTGGAATGCCAGCGGGCGTCACGTGCGTATTCGGCTGCGAACCGTACACGTTAGCGAACAGATCACCCGCCCCGCTTCGAGCGAAGTTTCTACCAGAATTGCGCACGGAATATTTGCTGCCAACCTTTCCGATTTTGTTGGGGTTGTTTCCGAAAAGTTTCCTGGCGTGACTATGACAGGACGCACGCAGAAGTCGTTGCGTCTACGTTTGTTATTTAAATTCTCTGATAAAAAATAAACTCGTTAAGCTAGGGATAAAGGGGTAAATGATTATTTTTTGTTGGTTTTTTCCTGGGATAGGTTACATGAGTGACATTTAGACATAAAGCCACACAAGAAGTCATACATAAAAGTTATAGCAACCTATTTACTTTGGCCTAATTACCTGTCAAACTCGGGTTTTTAACGATGTGAAAAATAAAAAAATACTGTTTTCAAAGTTTGTCTCTTTGTTTCTCTCTGTCGAAAAATGATACCTTATTTTGATTAAAATCAATGTTTTTGTTACGTAATCTAGCATTGCTTAGTTCTGTGTTAACCGCTGCTGAAGTTGGCAGTCATGTTTGAAATTCATTGATGGTGAAGTGAAGAGATTTGGGCAGCTCTTAACAGCGAGGTCTTGAGAGCCGATGAGGGTGATTGAGGTGAGTGGGGAGCAGGGCCGGAATGAAAGAGCGGGGGAACGGGTGTAACCCGAGAAAACTCGCTGACCAGCAGTATCGTCCGGCACTATTCCCACGAGTAAAAATCAGGAAGTGATCCTGCCGGGGATTGAACCTGGTTTGCCTTGGTGGGAGGCGAGCAGGTTAACCGCTCAGCCACCGCGGCCCCAAAGTTCATTAAAGAATCCTGACTGAACCTTACCCTTGGCACACTTCTACATGAGGCTGGAGTTATTTAATCCTGTACAGTCGCCAAGATTGAGTGGAGAGTAGAATGCGGAGCGGGACTTAGCTATAAGTACCCGGCCAGACCGAATTCAAAACATGCAAGTCGAAGGAGTCATTACGTTAGGGCTATACTGTACGTAACGTTATTGCTAGTAATGTCTCTAGATGATACACATTAGTTTCCCAATAGGCCACATAAACATTATCCTCGGAGGAAAAATTATCGAAAAGATAACAATGAATTTTTTAACCAAAATGCGTGTTTTTATTAGGTAGACCGATATTATGCAGAAAGGTACCTCTCAACTATTTTTTTCCCGGCGCCAATTTCAATCGTCTTCCGATGATTTTCACTTTTCAGTCCAGGTTCTAAATTTCCCTGTGGGTATGGTATGGATGCCTTGTCGACAGTGGGTCATTCGCAATATTTTAAATTGTCTTTGGTAGTCAGGGGCGGGAAAGGAACGGCCGCGGTTTGCATAAGCGAATAATTCGAACATTCGTCTAAGTGATTTCGGAAAGTCGCGAAAAACTTCAATTAGCAATGCCGGACCAAACCCTTACTCTCCCGAACATGGATATAGTGAATTACCACTGTGTCACCTCGCTCAGTTAATTTATTTATTGTAAACACTTTAAAAAATTAATTGTTTATTCCAAACTGTGACCAGTCGACGTCGGCTGAAAGTTTGCCATAAATAGGATAATAAACTAGATGTTAGTTAAACTGAACTTTGTCTTCTGCGTAAGTTGCAATCGTTCGATCACTCTGTGCCACTATAACTGTCAAAACCATGTAATCGAATAATGCCATGGAAAATTTTTTTACATTAATTTTTTTAACAGGTATGTAATTTTAAAAAAAGTATACAAAATAAATATTACATTCTAATTGTATTTAGAGGCAGCAACACAAGTAAACATAAGTTTCAGAAAATGTATTTATCTAAATATCACGAGAGAAAATCACTTGGTTTTGACAATTATAATACTGGGGCGAGTATAGTTTGTTCGCGGTAAAGTAAGAACTTTTGAGGCCCTTGTTACGTTTTCCTTTCAGCCATTTCTTGTGTTTTAACCCCTTATTTAAATAAATATTGCCACGTGAGTAATAAACTCAATGCATATATTCCACCGCACTCGGAAATTAAGTTATGAGGCTAAAATAGAATATATTTATAGACTATTCTTCCTTATGAGAGGGCTTTCAAAAGTGCTCACTTTACCGTGAATAGCCTTTATATTTGTTTACAGCAGAGCTCACATGTGCACTCTACCCCGTATCACCTCTACGCGTTAATTAGCTCGCTGCTTGCTTGCAACACTGTTCATAAAACTGTAGTGCCGCGGAGGGATTTACTGCTCTGTGACTTGAAATATTATTTAACGTGACGTCACTACCTAAGTGCTTCTCGGAATAAACTACCGCGGCAAATAACGACTGCTGGAACTTCTCTCGGGCAAATATTTTTCTTGTTGACTACTTGACAGAACCGGCGGTTCCTCGGTTTACGACTGACCTCCATTCTAAACGCAGCCGTGGCTGGCTACGTTGGGTTATTACATCCCAGGTTCGAGATCCGAGCTTATCATCAAAGTGAGTTGAGTTTTTTTTTTAATATGTAAAAATGTCCTTTCCACAATAACCCGTATAACGTTTTGCACATTGCGACGGGTTTCTGCCTTGGAATTCTAAATTGTCTATTGCAAACAATATTTACTGCACAAAACGAACAATTTTGTTTATTACACAAAACAAACGAATGTAAAATGGCGCCTGTTAAAAAATTTGTTGCTTAGTAACAAAACTAGTAACTATAAATATATCATGAATGAAAACTATTGAAAACCTAGGATCTTGGTACGTGGTTGCATTAAGATTCTGCCCTGTCGACCTAGTGCTCTACATGTAATCACGCATTTCAAAAAAGAATAAACGATAACGTACTGATTTTTCTTATGAAACATCTACAATAAGTATGTGTTTTTTTGAAAACGGAATTTAACTGCATATATGTAACATTTTCTGTTGAGGGTTCTGATTTCACTGCTTTTCTATTGCAAATTTCTTCAATTACTAAGTTTGTTCCATCACTAATTGATTTAAGTAGGCAAAGCACGCATGGGTTGAATGAGAATGGTGTCACTTGTCGAAATTTGGCCACTGAAGTTTGTATGTAGCCTGCAATTGCAATAACATTCCGGCGTCCTACAATAGTTTCAGATTACAGGTCAGTCAGGCTCGCGGGCCACACGCGGCTCCTGGCTCATATTTCAGCGGCCGAGTCTATTATGTTTAAAACAGTTGAATGCCGTCTGCTTCCAGAGTGTTCAAAAATTAAACATGAAAATGGCGCGCGGCGTAGCTATTGTTAGGTTGTATGTGTGCAACGGGAAATGTAACAGCTAGTGTTATGAATTTAAAGAAATATATATTTATTCGCTTTTTGTGAAAGTTGAACACATCCAAACGAATAAGGCAGCTCACGGACGAACATTAAAAAGTATAATTAAGGTTGTTTCAAGCAAGATATTTCATCAGATTTTCCACATTTCGTAATCAAGAAAATTATGACAGGCTTCTAGTAGATCTTCGTGTACCTGTGTGTGCTTTCCTGATTCAAAGATCGCGTAGTACCTGTTTTTGCATTTGTTGCATTTCATATATTATTTTTATACGACACTCACTTATGTAAATGTATAGTAGAATAATATTTTTAGAATATAAGTCTTCTTTCCTTTTGCAGTAGGCGGCCCGCTGTGCTCCTATGCTTATATTCCATGGCCCTCACATCAGATTGGATTTGACATTCCTGATTCAGGACGTACACTGTACATCTGTTTTGTACTTGGAAACCCTGTTGCCAAGAAAATATTTTGTAGCACTAGTGACGAGTGAGGCAAAAGATTTGGACGGCTCTTAACATAGAGGTCTTGAGAGTCGATGAGGGTGATTGAGGTGATTATGGAGAAGCGCTGGAATGAAAGGGTGGGGGAAACGGGAGATCCCCGAGAAAACCTGCCGACCAACAATTCCCACATGCTAAAATCATGAGTGACCCGGCCGGGGATTGAACCCGAATCGCCTTAGTGGGAGGCGAGCAGGCGAACCGCTCAGCCACCGTGGCGCCCTTTTGTAGAACTACAAAATATTTCCTTGCATAGTCTTATGTTTGTAATGTTACAAATGTTATGCTCGTATTTCAGCTTATCTTATTGAAAAGTGTAAATAAGACTTTCTTTTTGTTCTGGAAATAAAATATGATGAATTAATAATAGAGAAGAGAGGAAAATTATATTAATACACCATACACAAAAAAAAATCACTTACTAGCACGGAAAGTCAAATCCACATCACTCACATTATTATTCATCGCCTTTAACTACATGACCAACTTAACTCACGTAATGGTAATATATAGTTTTGCGACATATGAAGGAAGGTGCCGACTAAGCAAGAAAAATATTTTAACGTGTTGGGAAGAAATGCTTTTAACGTATTAATTAGAGATTTGTTGTGGTTCATGATGCAATTAAATTCCCGTAAGCGGAATACACATTTGCACAGTTGAAATTTTATAATAGCAGAATGTATTGTTTTATGAACTTGCATCGGTATAGCCGTTATTGCCATTAAATACCTACAAAATATGAGTACATTTAATTGGGTTAAGAAGAAGGTTTTTAATTGTGTTTTCAAGTACTATTTCAATAATATTAACAGTTAATGTGCAATAGCTTCACGTGATTTGAAGTTGTCTTCGTTGCTTTTTAGTATTTCTTGAGTTGTTTAAAGTGTTCCACGTTATTTACACTTGCTTTACATTTCTTTTTGCACGTTATTATGCTTTACATCACCCCTAGTTTTTACATAAACAGCTATATACGATTTGAGATTGTTGAGTGTCCATCATCTTGCCTGACCTCGTGGGTACGGGTCGGTATATTTGAATATTTCTTTAGGTCTGTTACAAACATTGTTCTTGTAATTTCGCAAACGAATCATATTAGAAGAAATATTATTGTACTGTTACAAAATTTTGTAAAACTAAAAACAATTCCTTAGCAAAAAATAAATGTTTATTTTTTATTGTTTACAGCATGGGTGTCCAACATAATTTTGCGGTGGGCCAGGTCAAGCATGTTTGTAACCATAGCGGGCCAAAAGAAATACCCAATAGCAAAGTGAGCTTTAAAATATTAATAAATGTAAATAAAACGGAATTTTTTATATTATGCAATATGGATAATTTATTAAAAAGAAAACCTTAGTTTTACAATGCTTACACTTAAATAAATCAAAACCAATCTAATGAGATACCTGACATTTTTTTTGTTTACTCAGGGCATCTATGTCAGCTGATATTTTAGATGTGGCTATGCGCAGAATGCCTGTAAGATGGATGTCTGATAATGATGATCTTGTTTTGGATTTGTTGTGTTTCATGCGGGAAAAAAGCTGTTCACAAGTATATGTACTACCAAATAAGGAAATTTGTTGAAGAGCTAATTTGGTCATGTTTGGGTATTGTTTTTGGTCAACATACTTTTTGTAAAATTCAACCAACCCATTCGGAAGACAACCATCGTATGCGGTTTTTAGAAGAGAATTGCTTTGTATTTCAATCAATTCCAACTGTAGGTTTAGCCTGGCGCTTTCAACTTCAACATCAAAGGGATTTTGGAAGACTTTCATGGTGGGCAGTTGTAATTTGAAGTCTGCGAATCTCTCATCAAACTCATTCCTCAACCTCTGCAGTAATGATGCGTACTTGCCTAACTCCAACGTCTCTTGGTTTCTTGAAGACAAGGTCTCCCAATGAGCCAACTGCTTTTGTTCCAGCTGTTTCTCCAATAATAGGAGCTTCTTTGTGAAAGCTTGAACATGTTCATATAACTGCGTACATAGTTGATCTTTTCCTTGCAGTTTTAGATTAAGATCAGAGAGGTATTTAGTTATGTCTACCAGGAAAGCCAGATCAGCCAACCACTGCTCATCAGTTAAAAAACTAAATTCTTGGTCTTTATTTTCAAGAAAAGTTTTTATTTCATCAAGCAACGAATAGAATCGCTTCAGTGTGGTTGCTCTGCTGAGCCAGCGAACGCGACTAAAGTACACTATGTCTTCGTGATCTGAACCTACGTCAGATAGAAAAGCTTGGAACTGTCTGTGATTGAGTCCTCTTGCGCGTATGAAATTAACGGTCCGCACTACTTTATCCATCACGTGCTTCAGTTCAAGAACTTTTGAACATAGCTGTTCTTGATGAATAATACAATGATGCTGGATAAACATGTGTTTGATGCTCTTCCGCAGTAAAGCCACAAAACCATTTACTCTTCCTGTCATTGCTGGTGCACCGTCTGTAGTAATGCCGCAAAGGTTTTCGATTTGAAGTTCATATTTTTCTATGCAACTCTTTACTTCTTCGTAGATATCTTTTCCTGTCGTTGTATCTTTCATTGGACGCAAATCAAGTAATTCCTCGACCACGGTATAGTCTTCTGTCACTCCTCTCACGAAAACTGCCAACTGCGCCGTATCCGACATATCAGTACTTTCGTCGAGAGCGAAACTGTAAAAAACGCATTTCTTCAATTGTGTTTTTAAAGATGATTCAATATCTATGGCCATGTCATCAATTCTTCTTGCTATGGTTTGATGTGACAAGCTTATATTTTTAGCTACTGCTTTCTGCTCCGGACACGCTACCGATGTAAATATCTCCAAACACTCCTTGACAAATTCTCCGTCAGATAGGGGTTTACTTCGTTTGGCAATAGCTTCTGCTATCATGAAACTAATTTTTGTAACTGTCTCGGAGTTTTCTTTTGGTTTTTTGAACAACGCCTGTTGACCGATCATATTTAGCTTCAACGAATTTACACTATCGACTCGAATTTGACCTTTGTACGTATCGTATTTAGAAGCGTGTTTTGTAGAATAATGCCGCCTAACATTGTATTCCTTGCAAACTGCTATTTTGTGATTACATATAAGACACAGTATGTTTTCATTATGTTCTGTGACAAAAAAGTCTTCAGTCCAACTGTTTTTAAATATTCGACATTCTGTGTCAACTTTACGCTTTTTCTCTGTTGACATCCTGATCTGAAACAACCATAAGACAACACAAAATTATGCACCTACTTAAGTAAATATGTATCTCAAAATTTACTCAAACAATGTAGGTATGGATAACAAAAGACAATCGTTAACCGTAATTAAATAAATATACTTCATCTATTTGTTAAGATTTAAATTAAGTACCTACGTTTATTCACCACTTTTCACTACAAGAAACTTCATTCACTATTAATTTACAAATGAAACACAATCGCGATCGAACAAAACAAACCAAATAAGTAATTACTCGCGTCGTGACAAACTTTGCCGGCCAAGTGACTTTGAGCGAGCGACACGGCGGCGGTGCTACGAGCGCGAAGGTGAGGTGAGAGGGTGGGGCGCGTCTCAGTGCACGCGCGGATTTGATACCTACGAAGCGCAGTTCGTGTTATTGTTTATAAATCGTAGGTAAACATTATTTACTTGCCTACAAACATGTGAATATTATTCGTAGTCGATAAAATAAACATATTATCTAAGATACTTTTTAAAGATTGTTTGCGCAATATTTGTCTATTATATGTCATCATCTATCTATGCTATGACTTTAAAAATTTTAACTAGCTCGCGGGCCGGATGTAGGGCCTACGCGGGCCGGATGGTGGCCCGGGGGCCGTATGTTGGACGGGCCTGCACTAGTAGCATGATATGAGTCATGTCATGCCACTACCGCTACCTAGCGGAAATTTTTGGTAATTAGCCCCACTTCAAGACTTGGCTGTATATTCTATGCTATCCTTTGCCTATTTGTTAGAATGAAGATTAAAAAAACATTTGACATATGACATTCACATCACAAACGTTTTCCGTTTNCCTTTGCCTATTTGTTAGAATGAAGATTAAAAAAACATTTGACATATGACATTCACATCACAAACGTTTTCCGTTTCCGTTTCGAATAGTACCGTAAATTTTAATAATTTTCCAATAAAGAATTTAAGTTACATATTGAACTGTGCAGACTGTGCTAGTCATTTACCTGTAAAGTGCCGCCGCCTGCCAGAAGTGACATTTGGAAGTACGTTGACAAAATAAACAATAATGATGTGAAATGAAAAATTTGTTTTAANCCTTTGCCTATTTGTTAGAATGAAGATTAAAAAAACATTTGACATATGACATTCACATCACAAACGTTTTCCGTTTTCGTTTCGAATAGTACCGTAAATTTTAATAATTTTCCAATAAAGAATTTAAGTTACATATTGAACTGTGCAGACTGTGCTAGTCATTTACCTGTAAAGTGCCGCTNCAGACTGTGCTAGTCATTTACCTGTAAAGTGCCGCTGCCTGCCAGAAGTGACATTTGGAAGTACGTTGACAAAATAAACAATAATGATGTGAAATGAAAAATTTGTTTTAAGACTTTGAAGTTTTCTGGTAATACTTCAAACATGAAAAAACATCTTCAGAAACATCCTACAGCAACTTCAAGGTACGTATTCATTTAATATTATACTGTAATAAATAGCCTACAAATAACTAAACTACCTAGTAATTGCGATTACAATAATCATAATTAAGTTACGTACTTATATGTCTAATAAAAGTAATAAATATCTACTAATCTACATAACCTAGGTATATCAACAACTTACTTTGTAAATAGAATGAAGTTAAAGTTAACAGCTGTTTATTTTTGTTTTCATACCTAATTTGAATTGTTTTAAGTAAAAATTCCTAATTATATAAATATTTTACTTTCAGAGATTATGAAAAAATACAAACAACTATCGATAAACGTAAGGCACAAATGCAGCTTGAAAAATCGCAGCCATCGCTATCTCAAGAGCTTGACTCTCCTGTGAGTTTCGCGACTCCTTCTACATCCACTGCAGTCACGGATGGAACTGCTTCCACCGATGACTGTAAAATAACTGAAGAATCTAGTGGCTTACCTCCAAAAAAGAAAAGGCAACTTTCTATTGTAGAAACAATGCGGATTAGAGACCTTTTGATATTGTTAGGGGACGAAGATTGAAAAAATTAATGCATCAAGCCTGTCCAACATTTAAGATTCCAAGTGTAGATACACTCAAAGAACATTTAGATGCCTTTTACAGTGTAATGCGTTCAAAACCTGAAACAAAATTTGATGGTGTACCTCATGTGGCATTAACTTGTGATATATGGAGTGAGATGATGACTACAACTAGTCATTTAGGGGTTACTGCTCATTATTTGGATCAAAATAAAATTGTCTTGCGTTGTATAGCTACCAACGTACTTGGTCAACGGCATACTGGTGACTACTTTTCACAGAAATCAAACGAAATTTGTTTGGGAATGCACATAAGTTTGGAAAAATAACAGCTGTTGTTACTGATAATGGTGCCAATATGGTGGCTGGTGCGAATAAGCTTCTTGATTAAAACAAGCACTTGTCTTGTTATGCACACACCGTGAATATTATTGCTGAATCTATATTGACAGTTAATGAATTCAACTTATTAGTCTCTAAGGTCAGAGAAATTGTTAAATATTTAAAGTAAAGTGTCATCTAAAGTTATTTATTGAGAAAAGAACAAACTGGGACACCTCTTAAGTTGGTCTTAGATGTAAAAACCAGATGGAATTCTGTATATTATATGCTGGAGAGGTATATTGAATTGGCTTCCTTTGTTCATCAAATTTTAATGTTGAATACCAAAGTATCGAACACTCCGTTTTTTTTTAATACAGCATATAAAAAAATTAATTACAATTTTAAAGCCACTAGAATATGTAACTAAGGAATCATCTGGTGAGCAATATGTTACTATCAGTAAAATTATATTGATTGTCAACTGCTTAAGAGCATAGATAAATAGTTTAAAGGAGACTGCTTGTGGCAATGACAGCACTGATGACAGCAACGTGACAGAGCAAGTTAAAGACGAGATTATAAATCAGATAAATTGCAGATTTTTCCATATTATAGATAATCATTTTAATGCAATTTCCTGCTTGCTTGATGCCAGATTAAAAAATATACACTTCCAAGACCCCAAAGCTTGTGCTACAGCAATATCTTCAATAAGACGTTTATCAACAAATGTTATCCTTGCCACCAATAGTAGCAGTAGTGATCCAGATAGTGATTCTTCTGTGGAGCCAGTATACGATTTTTGGAGTCATCACAAGACCTTAGCACACACGAAACAAAAAAGCAAAATTAAAAACGGTTCGTCTGTAAATAAGAATAAGACGCCTTCTTTAGCTAAAAAGGATTAAATGAGCCTTTATTTGGCGACACAAGTAGCTTCATTGTCCACTAATTCTTTAGAGCAATGGGAAGATATGAAAGTTCTGTTCCCTCATTTATACAAATTAGCAATCGAGTATCTAACAATTCCAGAGACGTCTGTTCCTTCAGAACGTTTGTTTTCGAAGGCAGGATTTACCATGTCGAAAACGAGGAACAGGCTGTCGCCAAAATGTTAGGACAAATTACTGTTTTTGAGTGATTGTACAGAGGAAAAATGTGAGGTTTGATTTATAAGTAGTTGTTTCTCTGTGCAATCACACAAAATAAAAAACGATAATAATTAACATACCTAATTTGTAATTAAAACGAATCATTTAATAAAAAACGTTGAACAATTCATAAGTGTTTTATTCTGTCGTTACCTTAGGGTTTCGAAACTTTTGTTTTGATACTTTTATGAGTACGATACTTTTTATGCGATACTACTCATGAGTACAAGCGTTTGAAAAATCCACTTATGATGATGCGTTTTCCAAGCTCCCTTCCGCTGTTGAAACCGCGTTGGAGAGACGATGCTTTGAACTCAATCAGAAGAACTGTCGCCTCGTGCTTCCGGCGCACGAAACAGTGTAAAGGAAGCAGTGTATATTGAAAACTTGGACGTCATTTCTCCTCACCTCTACAACGGGCTTGCTTCCATGGCAACCACGGAGCACTGCAGAGTATTCATTATTCCTCTGAGCCCGCAGCTTGTTCGGGGTTAAAGATTCCACCTGGCTGGAGGCATTTTGCGTGTTCGGGGCTTAGAGTCGCGGGACAGATACGGGCGACACAGGTACGCTCATGTTGTGCGTCATCGCCTCTATTCGCGAGTCACTGAATTGGCTTGCAGTCTTAAGGTAGCCGCATTGGTAGTCCGCCGAACGGTGTGCAGAGCTCCAGCAGAAAACGTTTTAATAAAAAAAACCTCCTAACGTGTCCGAGTGAGGTCTGCTTACGATATCATTTAAGAAATGTTACGCGTCCTCTATACGTTTTTCAGCTCTACCATTTCTCTCTAAAGCATGTTTTTGTGATAGTGAAAATGGTTCAAACGGATGTTTTCATGGTCTTTTTTAGGTATAAACATCCCTGCACAAAACATAAAATAAAAAAAAAAATGGGACAAGCATCAAACTTTCATTTTTATTATATCGTCATAAAATGGTAGAGTCTCCGCTGAACGTCTCACAGAGGCGCGTTATCGACGGCAAGACTGAACGCCAGCTCAGTGCTTTGCGCGTAGAGGAGATGAGAAAGTTGATGCGCATGTCTCGGTCGCCTCTAGCACTCCCACGCTTTTAGGCCTCAGACGTGGAAAATTCCTTCAACCAGGCGGCTATCTTAAGGCTCGGCTTCATCTCTTTCGTAGATATTCTTCATTTCATGTCACAATTTCTGCTTCAGAAAAATTATTGACGATGATTAATTATAGAAAATTTTCATTTCACCAGTTGTTTAATATTTTTGTGCTCACATTTCACTGTGTGTTATCTGCTAATTGTAAATAGTCACGAACATATTTGTATTTCATCAATGCTTTTCTGCCTTTTTCTGCAACCAGCAAATAGCACACACTAAAAATTGGACACAAAAGTGAAACAACTTGAAAAAAATAAATTTTCTAGAATAAAACATTTTAAATAATTTCTGTGGAACAGAAATTATGAAAATTAAACGAAGAATTTATGTATTATAGTTGAAGCCGTGCCTTAACATGGGCAGCTTGCCTCTTGGGATTCACAGTGGCGATCCTATGTTTTATGATTTAACAATAAAGATAAAAAGAAAAGTGTGCTTCACATTCCTCGACAAATTTAAATATCCTGTACAGGTGTTGTCGTACTAAGAATTAATATTGTGAAAACGTCCGTTTCATACATTTCCACTTTCAAAAAATGTTACATTATAAATGTTACTATAAAATTGTACAGTAAAGTTCAAATGAGAAAATAATTTTCGCGCAGCTTTGAGGGAGAGAATGTGGGGGAGGCAGTGTAAGGGAGGGCCCTCCAGAACGCCCGCCGCTGGAGGGAGGGAAACCTCGTGACACTGCTGGCGGTATACACACTAAACTGATAACATCGTTATATAATACCGCGCTGTTAAATACTGTGCCGCGTGACTTTTGTTTTTTTTTCATAAGGTTATATGCGCACGTGAAGCAGCTCTCTACCAATCACAATTGGCCACTGTCACAAGTGAACTGAACAAATTCACGCCTTCGTGCAGCGGCAATTGACTCTCCCGACTTGCCCGACGCGTCTCGGACATTTGCGCATTATTTTCTATTTTGGACTTCGCTATAACTTGTTGAATTTGGAGTGTTTCCTAGATGTTGGACCATTTTACGCACGTAGGACAGTTTTTGAGTATGGAGTATTTTCCTGAAGCTCTGGGCATCGTTCGGCGGCTGCGCATCCTTCCGCAAAATGCAAAACATGACTTTGCCATAGACCGCAAGACTAGTACCCACGTGTCTATAAGGCCATAATGTTGAGAATTTTAACAATGTTGCAATTACGCTACTTCCAACTTAAATTTGCACAAAACTAAAAGACCCGCTTCAGAGGCAGTAGTTTAAACATAACATGGTAATAAAAACGTTTAAACTTGGGAATTTATTTCCTTATTCGTTGCCTACATAATAGTAGCATTGAAAGTTCGGAGTTACTTTCCTTGTTCTATGCCAACATAAGAGTAGATCAGGCATTCGGCATTTAAAATATGGTTTTAGAACAAGTTTTGAATTAACATAACGGCGTATTTTGTGAAAAATGTAAATAAATTAAAAATGGCTAATGCAAATAGTATTTTTGTGATTATTTGCTTTGAATAATATTTTTATAGGAAACAAAAGCTCGTTCATTAAAAAGCTGCAGGCATTGAAAAATATACATTTATTTATTTTAGGTCATGGTAATAATATTTATTTTTCTTGTATAGCAGGTACCTGAAAGTACTAGATAAATTGCGGGATAGCTTATTGTCATACTTCTAAATAGTTTGGCGTACATGAATATGAAATTATTTTGGACAACTACAAAACAGAACTTACGACCACATGAAAATTTCGTTGTAGTATTTTTCATTAGTTTCGAAAATATTCAGAAGTGAATTTTGCTCCAGTTCCGGGTCGATACTCACTTTTTTTTTTTCGTGCTGACCACAGATTTTTTTACTTATAAGATATATAACAGGTTTTCTTCTGTAAAAATTATTCTTAGATTCAGTGATGATCAAAAAACCTCTTGTGGACCTCAGACAGAGAATATTGTATGTAAAACAATGTAAGCTATTAAAATTTGGAACTTCCAGATAATGTTATTCTTAATTTTTGTAAAAATTATTTGACGTGTTTTTCTTCAGTCACCCCGTGTCACTCTTGCACTAAAATAATTTGAGCGAAGATACATGCATAAGTGAACTTCGTCATTTACCGCATTGGTTGATTAAGTTTGTAACGAGAACAGGAGTGGAGAGTAGAGAGATTTAGACGGATCTTAGCATCGAGGCCTTAAGAGCCGTTGAGTGTGAAGCGAGGTGAGTATGCATTAGCGCCAGGAGGAAAGGGTGGGGGAAACGGGAAATCCTCGAGGAAACACGCCGTACAGCGGCATCGTCCGACACGATTCCCACGCGCGAAAATCTGGGAGCGGCCCTGACGGGAATCGAAACCGGTTCTCCTTTATGGGGGGCGAGTAGTCATGACACTGCACCACCACGGCCTCTTAAATAACCTAGGACAGAAGCCAAAAAAGGAAATAGGTTTTCATGGGTGCATTTTTCTTTATCTTTGAAATTTAGATAATTTGTTTCTGCCATTGACAAGATTGCTCAATAACTTTGTTCACAGCACATTGTATAAGATTTATATCCTTTCTTCTGCGCAGCACTTCAGGTAGAGACAGAGTGAAATGGTTTCTTATGCCAAATGAGAATGAAAACATGTTTATGATTTACGACCTAAAGTAACTACTGAGGAAGGAAGACATTCTTGAAAAAAGTAAGATTTTCAAATTACTGTATAGACAATTCCTGACAATAACAGTGATTTCTCAGATAAAAATATTACAAACACGAAAAAATCAAAATCTTCTTTCCTTACAAAAATTCGCTACCCATTAGTCTGCATAGCTAGCAGCAAACAACCTCACCATTTCAAAATACGTAGCTTTTTTTATTGAAACCAGGTCTTTTTGTCCAGGGGAGTTACAATAACGCAATATTTTAAGTTTTTTAAAGCGATAAAATACATTTATCATAAAATTATTTTGTAACCCGTGTTTCGAAAGTTGGTAAAATAAATACTTAACATTTTCCCCGCTTGCTTTATTAATACAATTTAAAGATTTTGCATCTCAGTGCTAGAAACAACATGCATCGATCGTTTATTTCATCTTATGTAGTTTCTAAAATGTTGAATCATATTCTTTGCATCCCATCTTAAGAAGTTTATAATTTTAATGTTGAAACATATTTGTTTACATCCTTTAACAATTACTTTCAGTTATATAAATCATTCTATATTTTCTATTTCATTTTACGGTGAGCAAACATCACAGAATTTAAACGCAGGGTTCAGAACAACCTTGTATATACACATTTTACACACTTTTATTTTAATCATCGGCTATCGGAAGAGAAAGGAAAAATGTGTGGGTTCAGTGCCTGCAACATAGACCTCCCAGACCTTCTTTACACTCGAACGTCTGCCCATTGTCTACTGCAACAATGATTAAATAAATTATATGTTAGTGGTATTGCATATGATTGCTCATTTCTTTTGTTGCGGATTCGTTATAGGTTCGGCGTCCGCCAGGACGTGTCTAAACATATCTGCACAGATTACAAAAGTAATTTAAAATACATGTGTTTGAATGCTGGGATATCGTAAAACGAATCGGCGAATATTTTCGTTCTCTAGCTGACAGTTCGGGTCTTAAGACATGAAAGAGAGACACAGAGAGAGAGAGAGAGAGAGAGAGAGAGAGAGAGAGAATGTTACCAGCCGCCCAAATCTCTTCACTTCCCTTATAACTAACAGTGCTTCAAGATGGTGATTATTTTTTTCAGCGGTTATTCCTATAAGTTCAAACCTATCAACTATCTTGGACCTCCTTTGTTATTTGTCTGCTCCTAGTCATGGTCATTTTATTATTTTCTTTTGTTACTCGATAAGCCACGTTTACATTCGATTGAGATGCAGGATTTTTGGATTATTTTATGTTATGTGTTTGTAACAAGATAAAGATTTTCAGCGTAGTGTGAAAATTAATGTGGTGGTGTTGTTGTAAAAGTAATTCAAATATGCTTGTTTTCTGAGTATGATCTTTCACCAAAAATATTTCGTTTATTTTTTTTATTGTTCTATCTACTCAGCTTTGTAATTCCATCGTATTATTAAGCAAATAGTAATTGAGCTGCCACGTTTACACCAGACATTAGTCTCGCGGAGAAAGAAAAGACGTTAACTTCCTATCAAATGGCAGACCATAATTTGCCAATCCGTTTGTTGAGTTGATTGAACTTTCTAGACGCTAGGTAAATTATCAGAAAATTTTTCACAGCACAGCGAATCCAAAGAAACTTCTGTTTCTTTGGATGCGTTTATGTACTTATTCCAAAGTGCAGCCATGCTGTTTCNCACAGCGAATCCAAAGAAACTTCTGTTTCTTTGGATGCGTTTATGTACTTATTCCAAAGTGCAGCCATGCTGTTTCGCTATGTTTACCTGAATGTTGTGAACAATGGCGAAGAGAGGTTATGTAGCAAGGAGAGAGGATCTCGGTGAGTGCTGTGCTGCAAACATCTGTGAGTATACTGTAGAACGTTTCTGCATTATTTCAAGGAATTCTTTGGNCACAGCGAATCCAAAGAAACTTCTGTTTCTTTGGATGCGTTTATGTACTTATTCCAAAGTGCAGCCATGCTGTTTCACTATGTTTACCTGAATGTTGTGAACAATGGCGAAGAGAGGTTATGTAGCAAGGAGAGAGGATCTCGGTGAGTGCTGTGCTGCAAACATCTGTGAGTATACTGTAGAACGTTTCTGCATTATTTCAAGGAATTCTTTGGCGACTGGTTGCCTAAGATATTTTTGTAACACTATAAATAATTTAGACTAAATTTATCGAAATCTTAGCGGGGAACGTGTGAAACTATTACTGAATTCTAAGTAGCAAGTGATGTAGACTTGAAGCTTATTATAAATATTGAGCTATATAAACATATTTATATGTTTTCTAAAATAATGTGTTGTCAATATGCAATGTTTCGCAGGTACAGTTACAAGAAAATATTTGGGGACTAGTTTCCAAATAATTGTTTGTGACAAGCACAGAAAGTTTTTGCTGTGTAACCTGTACGCGAGGGATTGTGCTTTATAAAAATATGTACGTCTTAATGTGCACAAGGTTACGAGGGAAGGATCATCCAGTAACATAACCTCTGACACCGCAACAGAACCAGGCACACACACGCGAAATGAAGTTACTTGCTAAAAGCATGCAGGTCTTCCCGACCAGCTAGTCTCGCCATTCCACACATCCATTCCTTCTGCGTCTCTACTTAGTCTAGTTAGGCGGCAGTCCGCGTTCTTCTTTGGTCTTGGTGTTTTTAGCTCATCTTTACTTTCCTTTGCTCACGTTGCCTGTTCAGGTTTATTAGGTTACAAAATCGGGAAAACCTTTCTCCTTACCAACTACTAGTAATCGACTACTTGCAGATCCCTTGCCTACTCTCCAGTCAATGTGTCACAACTGGTTAAATAACCAGCCTGATTGCACCCTTGGCAATGCTAGTCTATGCTATAAAAATACTATTCTATTAAGGGTTTATGTTAAAATGTATGCATTTATATGTAAGTGTTTCTTTAAAGCTGTATTTCAAAAGCACTTGACTAGCAATGGATTAGAGTCATCATAATTCTTGGATATCATTTGCATGTATTTTATACATTTTACCTTGGTTTACATCACTAGTTCCGATCTTTGTGGAACTAACCTCTCTCCAAATAATGCATTCCTATTAATGATATTCTATCAAGATTTGTGTAGTCGTCCTCGCGTCTCGTTTAATGAAGCATTCTGAAGACGACTGTTCAGTTCTTCTCTTAGATCTTATAGACCGACTAGCGAGCCGGCCCGGTTTCGCCCAGGTACAATTGAGTTTTACAGTGATACACTAAGAAATAAATTGGAAAAGACAATTCATTTATGTGAAAACAGAATTATAAAATTATACTATGATAGCCTAGGTTTTTAACTGATTACGGCAACCCAAAAGGAAGGAAATATTTTTTACCCGATAGGCAAGAAGTAGGTTATTGTTTTTGGAGTGTATCTGAACAACTAAGGCGTAGTTACCACATTTCCTCTTTCCAGCGCCAATGTATGTAAATCAAAACGTGAGTTTCATCAAGTTGGAGCTTTAGAATTAAGTGTATCTAGGTACTACTTTTTGCGCTTGCCTGAGGGATCTTAATCGATCACCGAAGTTAAGCAACGTTCCTAGCGGCACACATTTGGATGGGTGACCGTTTAGGGGCATAACACCTCACAGCTTCCGGGCTTCGGAGGGCACGTTAAATATTCGGTCCCGTTTATTATCGATTGATAGCAGTCGTTAAGCCATTTCAGTGGTCATTGGGTGGCCTGACAAACTCTGACACCGGAGGAAAAAAATATTTTGGTCGCGTTCCCAGCAGTTGCAGAATTACGTTTTGTCGTTATCCAACAGGAACCGTACAATTTTCCGTGATAAAAAGTATCCTATGTCTTATTCCAAGACCTATGGTACCTACATTCCAAATTTCATCAAAATCTGTTCAGCCGTTATGGAGCTGAGTTCGGTCACTTTCCCAGCCGTTGCAGAATTACGTTTTGTCGTTATTCAACAGGAACCGTACAATTTTCCAAGCACTTTTGACCGCGAGCCTTAACAAGTCTTCACCAAATGATCATGAAAAGGCGACTGGTTAACCGTTATCCAATTATTTAGAACCACTTATCGTTTATCAGTTAACAATCTATAAATACTTTATTAAGTTTTAGATGCGTGACATCTCATTCCTCCTCTCCTTGATACATCTGTTGGTTGGCTGACTGCTTGTGCCTTCTGTCTCAAGTATACCACATTGACTGGTACATACGTAGTACTCTAACGAAGAACATTCCTTTATTTTCGTACAGTTGTAAAGCTCTTGGTGTTCGTGATGGCCATACATGCTGATTGCATATTTCATGGAACTATATTCCGTACAGATTTGTGCAGTTTCTGATATAACAGTTGTGTTTCTAGCTACTACGTCAGCGCTCAAGGTTTCGTCATCTAATATGGTTGGACTTCTTACCACACTGGGTAATACGACCTAACCTACTTTCTATCACAGGTACTACACAATATTTATTACGTCACCAATCACAGTGCAGTTAAAGACTTACAGCGTTCCAAGGGACAACTATTTGACACGAATCGAGGACGCCGAAAATATAATTTTCAGTTTGGCTTTATGTCTTGGTAGATTAAATTCGTGCAATTGCTTTAAAAAATAGTATCTACAATAGTAATATAAAAATAACGCCAGCATTTAAAAATTTTTTAAATGTGCATTCAAGACTAAAATTCGCTATTCCGATAGCGATAAATTTAACATGATCGATACTTCATTTGGTATTTATTTTTATTCTGTGGCAGTGTAGTTGCAAAAGCTCTGCCTGAAATCGTAGTAAAGTTCTATGAGTGTGAGTTCATAACTCGACATTTCGCTTTCGTGTGCAGGTAAAAATCTGGAGTTCAAAATATCCACATCTAAATGTAGGCGCGCAAATACATGAAATCAACTCTAGTGCCTTGATATGATCATTTTATAAGCTGAAAATACATCTGCGAACTAAACTTGTTCTGTATCTTATAGTATTGAAGCAGTATTAAGATCTGAGCATTTTGTATAATAGAGCAAAAGTTATCAGCTCTTGGTTCGAGTGGGATACGTATTTTCTTTAAACTAACAGCTCATAATCGCATGCATTAAATGCACATATTTCATAGTAATAAGCAAGCTCTGGAGTACCCCTCGTCTTACCGAACGAGGTGGTTCTGTAACCTTCAGAATCGCTTTCGATTGGGAAAAGAAGGGGGGAAGGGGTTGGATTCAATTCCCGGGCCAGCCATCATAATTTATTCCATACCGACGTGCACAGCGGATGGTATACTGGATCGTGCAAAATATCTTATATAATTTTGTACACGAGCAAGTACGGTATCAGAAATCGTGTAATATAGGCTGAAGGTGCGATGTTCCATTGGCGATATTGCCTGATGTTACGGTTGGGTCCCGGTGTGAAATGCCTAACTACGGATTTCACTAATAACTTTCCTTAAGTCCTTCCCTCAACACAGTGTTGAGGGAAGGACTTAAAGAAAGGTTTTAGTTAAGAAGGAGGATTACATAAAAAGAGAAATGAACTCACCCTAGCCTCGCACACGGGACCGCTGTCAGACGCTGCCCCCAGGAACAGCTGGTGTCACGGCTGAAGTTCGAAGGAGACGACGACCCCTCTCGGTCGTAGACGCCCATATCACACTTCTTGCCCCACCACGTGACTATTGACGTACTGCAATTTGATTGGTTCCCCTTGTGCGTCGGCGGCGGGCTCCTCCGGGTTGACTGATCTTCTTAGGTAAAATACTCTTAGATCAGCACTAGCTCAGCGGAATCACTGTTGCCGAGCGTCGTGTGCTTTATTCTCTCCTGATTACTGCAATCACTCTCAGTCTGACGTTTTGATATTCCAGCACTTCTGTGGCGTCTTTCTTAGGTAAATGCTTAGTTAGGCATTTCACACCGGGACCCAACCGTAACACTGTTCACTGATTTTCGTGCCCAGCCTCCGACGTTATTTAATTGAGGAGAACTGTGCAGGTACCAGTTGGTCCTGAGCTCACTACAATGAAGTCTTGACTTCTTTAGCCATTCGTGTTTGCCATTTTGCTCTTCGTAGAACATAAAACTTAAAATTGACTTCTCGTATAATCTATTACTATTTAAGTTTAATGCTAAAAATTTGGAATCAAAAGCAGCTTCACTTACTTTGTCGCTAGTTCTCAGCAAAGTCACCCGTTTAACAGGTTAGCAAACTGAACTACAAAGATTTTTAAACGCTCGTTTTTTTTAAATAAAATGCTAAGCACGTTCGCGTCCTTTATTATGGTGCTGACTAAGGCATTCAAGACAGCTCAAATACTGAAAACTTTACTTCGAAGCCCTTCAGCGTAGCGAAATATGACATTTTCAAACTGCTCTAAGTGAAAATACGAGGCATCGAAGTGGATTTATTTAAATTTGCTAAAAGGTTATTCATGGTAAAGTGAGCACTTTGAAATTAACCTTTCAAAAATGTCACTACCGCTATCTACATATATTTTAACGGGGACACTGACTGGCATGCGCTTAGTAAAATTTGTAGTGACAAAAAGCAAGTATTTCCGACTTTCCGTGTATAAAGGTTGAATTAAAAGTGTTAGGCAAACGTTTGTAAATAATGAATTTATTTATTTTTCTTTCAGGTTTTTAATGGCGTAATAATCAGCGAATTTGTAAAATATTTTATTCCACAGTTTCACTTGACCAACGCATGAATAAAGTGATCAAGCTAATGGCAGTGATAGTTGTACATTTGGTGTAAGAATACACAATGTACATGAAAGTAATTCTTCAGTAGGAATTTTAAAAATGCCCAGTTCACCGTGAACAACCTATACCAATAAAATCAAGGTTTCCTTTTAATATTCCATAGCTAAGCGGCTTTTCCACTACATCGTGTTCAGCTATCGCGACGTCATACCTGACGTCACATTTGGGGTGTCTGCCAAACAGTGGGCTGCGTAAAACACCTTGCTTGGTGTCTGTCAGGCATGTCCGGAGGCGATCCTCCTCGTCTGCGTACGAGAAAATCAAAGAGGCCGACCCAGCAATCGGTGCTCGGACTGGGGAGGAACTGACAGTGAAAACCGCTGCACTTGCAGAATGGTTGTTTCCAAGAAAAGCTGGGCCACGCGGTACTTAACAATACAGAGGTTAAATAGCCGCTTATACTGCGGATTCCAGCCACACAAGCCTGCAAAAACGACGTAACTGACCAGCGAAATGTTGCAATACCTTTCACCAATCAGTGCCTGGTAACTTCTTGCCAGCCGACAGCCCAGCCAATGGAAAACATTTCGCATCATGCAGTAGCCAGTAAAACACAAGGCTTCCTCCCAGAGTCTCGCGCAGCCAATCAGAGAATAAGTACGCCCACATAAAAATAACCGCCATGCCATTTCGTCTCTGTGTTGTTATCTACTATGTGGCAAGGCATTCTCGCAACAGTAATCTGGCAAACCGTACACGGCAAAGACGCTTCTGTATCAACACACATGTTAGGCTGTTCACGGTAAAATGAGCACTTTGAGAGCCCTGCTTGAGATCTACTTGTATGCACGTTGTATTTTCTTCAGCCTTATTTAAAATTAACGTTGCCATGGGCATCATCACTTTATTCATATGTATATCAAGTGAAACTGTGATATTATTTTAAAAGAATATAATTTACAAATCTGCCAATTTTTACACTTCCATGCATTTAAAAAAACAGAAAGCGAACGAAATAATGTACGTTACCACAAATGGTTACCTAACACTTTTTATTTGACGTTTAGATATGGAACTACTTTCCATCCATCGTTACCAACTTTACTGGGCGCATGTCACGCAGTGCGCTCGTTAAAATATTTGCAGGCAGGGGCAGTGACATTTTTCAAAGGTTGATTTAAAAAGCGGTCACTTTATCGTGAACAGCATTTAACTAAGAAGACAAAGGTTAGATGGCGGCGTGTATTTCGAACTTCAGCCACACACGCCAGCTAAATGGCCTCATCGGCCAGAAATACGGAGGAACTTCGCTCACCAATCACATCCTGGGGACTAACTTGCTAGACTGCAACCCAACAAATAAGGAATTTTCCATATCATGCAAAGCCAGTCAGACCCCAAAACTTGTTCCCATAGCTTCGCTCGGCCAATGAACAACCGAGTTCGCTCACATCAAAGGAACCACCACGACGTTTCGCTTCTGAATACTTATATAATCTGTGACCAGAAGACACTCCGCCACGGCAACCCCTGCATTTCCCAAAAAGGATACAGTTCTAGGGGTGGAAAGTCACGCATGAGTGGTTCAACATACGACTGGCCATGTTTAAAAAAAAACTCCTCCGTCACGACTATAAGCGGGCCTTCACGGTCGTCAGAATGGAGTTGAGAGATTTGGGCGGCTCTTAATAACGAAGTCTTGAGAGCCGATAAGGGCGAAACGAGGTGAGAATAGGGCAACGCCAAAATACAAGAGCGGGGGAAACGGGTGATCCCCGAGAAAAACCGGCTGACCAGCGGCATCGTCCGGCACGATCTCCACTCGCGAAAATCAAGGAGTGACCCGGTCGGGGATTGAACCCGGTTCGCCTTGGTGGGAGGCGAGCAGTCTAACCACTCAGCCACCTCGGCTCCACTGTCGTCAGAAGATGTACATCGTCTCAGAATAACCATGAGCATGCGGCAGCACCATGCTCGCACAGACACGCCTTCTCACTGGCGTGTGTGTGTGCAAGCAGGGTGACGTCATGTACCCCTTATTACTTACAGACACTGCGCGGGCAGCTATTCCCACTGTATGTTCCTTCCTCCACTCCGAACACCGGTTGCTGGGTCGGCCTATTTGACCTCCACACATGGTCGAGGAGGATCGCCTGAGGACGATCGCCCCGGACATGCCTGACAGACACCGAGAAAGGTGTTTTCCACGGTCCTCTGTTTGACAGGCACCCCAACTGTGACGTCAGATCTGACATCGCAATGCTCGCGCAGACACGCTCCACTGGAAAGCAGTGTCCGGGGACGATGGTCGTAGGTACCATACAAGTAGAGAGTTGTAACTCAACAGGATGACGAGAGAATATTAGTATTTTTAATTCGTTTGCCGAAGCAATGCGAAATAGGTTCTACGATACTGCCAACGTTAGAACACAGAGTCAACTATAAATTGTCAATTTGTTATGTTGGTGGCAATGCGAGTAACCACCCGAGGTATTTTTTTTTTTTTTGTGTTGTGAGTGGTCTTTGTTTTCTGGGTAATATTTCTGACGTGTAGCTTATTCACAGTTATTTTATATCACAAATACCTTCCAGTGAATATATATATATATATATATATATATATATAAACTATAACCATGAAGGTAAAACACAACTTTACAACCTGTTTCATGCCTATGTCCATGAAAATACATGTTACACGAATAAACAGACGTGAAGGCAGTTTATACAATAAATACTGTAGTTCCACCATTAAAATTAAATTTATAAAAATCAAACATGTGCATTTATACATTATCTAAAGAAAGAAACTACACGATTGTTTATCGTATACTTACATCACGTGAACACAGTATACAGAGTGTTAACCAAACTCACAGATAAACTCTGTCAAGTAATTCCTCACATGAATATAGACGAAAATATATACATAACATTTAGCCTAACTCATTTATTAAGGAAGGTACACTCCCGTAAAGGTAGAAATGAGCGATAGGTTTATTGCGAATAGCACGGGACCAAAGTTGCTTAAGATTTCGGAAAGTAATTGTAGTGTATCAGTAAATGAATATACACATCTACAGAAAATACTGTTGGTGTGCATAAGTAATAGGTTATGGAAAAAAATGTAGTTATCATGCAGGTGTATCCAGTTACACTGAAGGCTAGGACGACGACTCCCTACTGTGTGTGTGGTGCCGCTTTTACTGTTACACAAATAAACTTTCAGAGGTCTAAGTTAGTTGGTTCTCTTGCTATTCGCAATAAACCTGTCCATCACCTCTGCGTTTATGAGCGTGTAGTGTCATTAGGAAGCGAGTTACGCTAAATGGCATGCACATATTTTTGGTCTATATTTATTTGATGGAATCACTTGACTGATTTTTGGCCATGGTGGTGTAGTGGTTAGAATACTCGCCTCCCGCCAAGGCGAACCGTTTTTGATTGCCGGTGGAGTCGCTCCCTGATTTTCGCATGTGGGAATCGTGGCGGACGATGCCGCTGGTTGGCGAATTTTTTTTCTCGAGGATCTCGCATTTCCCCCGCTCCATCATTTCGGCACTGCCACATATTCCATACTTCACGCTCATAGGCTCTCGAGACCCCGATGTCACGAGACGCCCAAATCTCTTCACTCACCCACTCGACGGAGTTTGTCGGTAATTTTTATCAACGTTCTATATACTTTGTTTAAATATGTAGCAATATTATTTAGAGGCGGAAGTTGTGAGAGCGTGGTACCGATAGTTAGGTTGTCGTCGGCAAGGGTTCGTCTCCCCTGCTCGGGTAAGGAGTGCCCTCGCGCCAAGTGGCGCACGGCGATCGAGAGCACACGGCGGCTGGACCGGCTGGCTGGAGAGACGTCGCCGCCTTTCTCGTAACGGGGCCTGCGCTCTCGCTCCGCTGCTGCGGGGAGTGGCCGCCCGACAACAATGACCTCGCCGATCGCTGCCCGCCCGACATCCTGTCCCGTTAACGCTCCAGTCGCACTATGCTACGCCTTTCTGCCGCTGCAGCATGAAGACATGCCGTCTGGCACCCCACATGGGGTGCACAAGCGGCCGGCCGTACATTGCGACCTATAGTCTATTCACCCTACGTATCACGGCTTATGACCTTCCATGGCGCAGTCGGTTGGTGCGCCGCCGGTCCGCGGTGCGAGACGTTCTGGGTTACATTCCTAGGTAAGGCATGGTTGTTAGCTTGAGTTAGGTAATACGTTAGTTTACAAGCGGTCGGCTGATAAGTCTTCAGACATAACACCGGGGGACGTTAATAATTCAATTCAAAAACCTCACGTATCACGTGCATGNTTAGTTTACAAGCGGTCGGCTGATAAGTCTTCAGACATAACACCGGGGGACGTTAATAATTCAATTCAAAAACCTCATGTATGACGTGCATGTATGTTTCCTCAATATGTCATGTGACACAAGCATTTTATAATTGTGTTTACATGAAAGTGCCTTATTTTTGGTTAAATTTAACTATTACTTTATTTTTGTATAAGTAATAACATTCCATTTATGATTAATTTAAATAAAAACACCGAGAAAATAGGCATGCTGGTAATGCCTAGTAAGAAATAGTTATCACGCAAAATATTATTACAGTGAGTGAGCACGAATGCGTTACCTGGTCCCTTTGGTGCAATTTTCCAGACTAAGTTAAGCATTGTTTGCATAAGACATAGGAATCTCCTAAAAGTAGAACATTCGTAACGGCTTTAGGAAAGTTGGAAGTTATCGGGAATGAACTATAGTTGCGAGTAAAAAAGTATTTGGACACGTCCAACGAAGAGAGAAACATGCCTATATCGAACGTAAAATGTGCCCGTGTAGGAACCTTCCCCCTTACTTTTAATGACGTTTGTATGCTCTTCAAGTGCCCTCTTTGTGTTTTCCTTTCATCACTCTCCTGTTGTAGTTACTCCTTTACTCCTTTAGTCCATTGCCATTACGTAATACCTGGTTTGTTTCCCTGTTATCTCGCCCTGTTCGAACCTGTTAACGAATACGATAAGTTGTATTGTGGTTACTTGAGCTGCTCAGGGCTGTCCCTACATTGTAATGAATCCGTAAACTTCTATTCAATGCATCAAAATGAATGGGGAAGAAAAGTAGAGAAGCAATATTCGAAGAAAGAACAGTAATCATGAAATTGCATAATAAAGGTAAAAGTTACCGAGAAATTGGCAGTATTGTTAGGAAGGCGCCTTCTACTTTAGCGAATATAATAAAAAAACTTACAACAGAACAATTATACAAGCATTGCTTGTTAACATGAAACCAGGACCATATGTGCATGAAAAATAATATTGTCCTAAAAATATTTCCTTAAATGTGTATGTAACATTAGAGAGGTAATTGATATCGCACAGGATACAAACCATGTTCGATGAGACAGTACGTACCATTGGATGAAACTTCATTCTCATACTTAACGCAGGAAGCGAAATTAATCGGAATGAGCGTTTGTAACTTCACGTGCCCAAGTATTACACACAGACGGAAATGAGAGATTTCCTTGTTGGAAGATAAATGTGCGAATATCCCCGTCACACACTTCCTTCTAATGGATGTTGATCCTAGATCCGGGGCGGGTAAGTTCACTGGTGATTTTTCTGTTGCCACGTACTTCCACAATCTCTTCGGTGAAGCCTGCTATAATTAAGTCTGGTAGTGAACATGGCAAATCGCTGTCGGGTCTCAGGTAACGCACATCACACTCAATGTTGTTACATTCTATTCCTTCACGAAACTTAACACCTGGATATGAATCGTAGGTATGACACCAATGTTCAATATCATTGCGCACTTGTGTCTACAAGACACAGTCGTATGGTTTGAAATATACTCGTCTATACTATACTTGCAACACCTCGTACTCAGTTTCTGGGTTGAAGACGCACGCTATGCTTATACACGAATGACTGAAGTCCTGATGGAGATACCCCTTGCCTAAATAGAATGGCGGCCATTTTGAATTTTTAAATTGAAATTAAAATTATTTAACTTTCTTTTGCAACCTCTGATGTCCACATATCGCAGGGCAAAACTAACCACTGGTTTTCACTGGGAATTTCAGTAATATTTTATTGCATGTTTCAATCCAGACTACATGTATGGTGCAACAGTCCCTTTGCAACATATATTCTATTTGCCTATATGGCATACGTTTTGAGATATGTTCATCTAGAACATCATTCTCTAATTCATTTAAACAACGTGGCAATATTGTATCTGGCCGTAAATTAAACACTGCATACTCGCGACCGTTACATCCGCTGACTTCTCCATACGGGTATTCCGGACCAATTATCGAAAATCTTCTATGTTCCTCTCCATTACAAATTTGAATTTGTAGCGGAATATTATCACTAACGCAGAAACCTATCTTTTTTATATCCCGGGAGAACACTCGCATACTCAAATCCAGGATTAAATTTATCCATCGCATCCTACACTGTAGTGATATAATATCGCGATTCGCGGTGTATTTATACCTCGATCGAGATATACCCCTCCTCTCCAAAAACCGCCAGTAAGTTTTATTTAAACATTTATTTAGAATTTTCACCTGCGGAAATGAATGGTGATCTATATCCATTCTATTCACGTAACTTTTTGAATGACGGACACTTAAACTATTTCTGTATATCTATTATTTTATTACTCCATACGCTTGCAAGAATACGTTTTTGATCCACTCCACACACTAATATATCCTCATATTTGAGATATTTGTTGCAATTAGAGGGTAAGTCACCGTACTCCATAAATCCACTCTCCCACGTCAATCCATGAATATTTTTTTAAACCTAAGTGTTGGTGCACTTATACTTCCGACTTAAACATTTCCACTTAAATGGTTGTTTGAATGTGAACACAGTGGTGTGGTTATGTACGTCTGTGATAGCCATTAACTTAAAAATAAACCTATTTGGTGGATGGAAACCTTGAATATAACAGAACATGTTTACTCTATGACATTACGTCGTACACTGAAACACAATTACGTTAATACCTTGACTAACTTATCGCAAACATCATAAGATACTAGTCTATCGAGAATGATTAATGCATACGCTTGGGTATTTTGGGGAATGTTCACGTTCGCAGTTATTTCAATACGCGGATCAATAACACTGTTAGTTATACAGTCGTTTTGTTTACAAACGTCAAACATGAACAAAGGAACTTTACTTTAAAATGTTTCAGTCTAATATCGGTGCACTGTCTTTCGAATAATACGTCTCTTGGAATGCTCTGTACATATTGTAGCAAATTAGATACTCGCCATTCGCGAAATGCGTGTTAAAGTCCGAAAAGGGTAAGCTTGACCATTAAAAAATACTTTCATGTTTTTAACATTGCAATGATCAAATAATGACCTATCCAATGTTAAGTTATTTTGGCAGTTGGTTTTGAAACATATAATGACGTATCTGGGTTTTTCATTTGAGAAACTTGATTTTACATTCCATACAACTTTCTCGGATCGTGTAAGTGATGGGGACGTCTCCATATTCCAGGACCTTAATACAAGAAATAAGTTTTTACCTTTTTCAATATATTTAAGAAATGTCACGCATTCACGCGTGTTAGTTTCAATGTGTGGCATTATCTATTCTACGCTACTTAGTTCGAAAGTAACACCTTCCTCTTCATTACCCGTGTAGCGCATAGCGTTCACGTGCGTATTGCTAAATACAGGATGAGTATAAAAGAATACCCCAAATTTGAAGGTCTATAATATCAAAACCAAACAACCTACAACCTTGATTGACCGATAAAATGAACCGTGGGACAGTGAAGTTTGTTTACCATACATTCATAAATGTCCAATGTGACCACCATAAGCGTCCCGACGACATCTACGTGATAATCAAACTCGTTTCACGCTCTTGTCAGCATGTCAGGTATTACGGTTTGGATGGCATTCATAACTCTCGGTTTGAGGTGGTGAAGGGGTAGCGAAATCGCATTCGACACGTCAATGTAAATAGGACGGTCTGATGTTTCCTTTAGGGTGCGCCACCCCATTGGCCCCTCACTGTTCGCGGATACCTGAACAAGGCGTTGCCGCAACGCTGGATTGGTCGAGGAGCAGCTGATCCCCAAGAAGCCCGGATCTCACCCCGTGCTGTTTTTTTCTATGGTTGTACATAAAGAATAAAGTGTTTCTTCCACCATTGCCGGCTAATATCGATGACCTCAAAACGAGAATTACGGACGCCATTCAAACCGTAAAACCGGACATACTGCCAAGAGTGTGGGGCGAGTTTGATAATCGCGTAGATGTCGTTCTGGCCGCTCGTGGTGGTCACATTGAACATTTATTAATGTATGGTAGACAAATTTCACCGTTCCACGGTTCATTTTATTAGTCAATCAAGGTTGTAGGTTATTTAGTTTTGATATTATAGACTTACAAAGTTGGAGTATTCTTTTATACTCGTACTGTAGAATAACCAATTCTTGTTTAGCATTTACGTTAATGTGTTTATAGTCTTTGGCGAATCCCAATACCATGTTCAGCTGTATGACAACTTCGTATTTCCAACCAGGGTTAATGAGCATTGTATAATAAACAGTGTGGTTTCACGCATACATAGTTCATGCGTTAACGTCGTTTGTTGTTAACGAGAGGTAATTCTTTATTGTGGATGTAATTCCGACATCTCGAGTCTGGATGATTTCCACGTCGTTCAATAAGTATGCGCGTCTATCTATCTATTCGATCTATTCTAAAGTTAATAAGCTGGCCGTTTTGATCGAATACTGTAAAAAATATTTCGTCAAGGAGATTAACTATTACAGGGAGATAAATTAACGTATTTGGTTTTTCATTATTTTATATCCTGGTGCAACTGAACAAGTGAATTGGTGTATTGTGTTCGTGGGTTTACCGTTTAAAATGGAATCTCCAACAATATTTACGTCTACACGACTCGCGTTAACTGACAAAATAATATCTTGCTTGGTCGACGTGTGTAGTTGATTGGCTGGATACACGTTCCGTTCGTAACCTATTATAGATGCGATTCAATCATTTAGCGTGAAATCAATATCGACATTGCTAAGCATTATACTTGTTAAAGTATTCGGATTGTCTATATTTGGTATACTGTTGTATGTTACGAATTCAATTAAACTCATTTGCCAATCACCATCTAATTGCAAGGCTGGGAAATGGGCCGAACGCAGTTGGGATGAGTTTCCGCTTAAGATAAGTATGATTGACATTTTACTATGCTACTGACGCTTTTTAAGGACTGCGTATCTTATTTATACTCCAGGGACTGGAAACATAAATGTCCACAGTTATATGTCTCCAGTAATTGTTCGGTTTCATTATTGTACATGATTTGTGTATCCTGTAAATAGTTACGTTTTTCTGATGGAGGATGTAGGTCTTCGTATCTGTCATAGTAGAAGGAATGACGTCCGTTTTTAGTTATTGCAACCAAGTGGGTCCCACTATTTTGTTAAAAATATAAATTAACAACCATACTTTCTCGATAGTAGGGTGTTTGTGGTAAGTCACCTTTCATGTACACACATCGAAAGTATGATATGTTATTTTTTTTTGGGATACACCCGAATGTGTTTGCCTGTGAGCGCGCGGGCTGGAAGACTGTTCAGAATCGTCTCCGTTTTTCCCTCGTCTTCGGTTTCTTTTTTCTTCAAAGATCACTGTCCCACTTTGTAAGGAAGAAGAAACATTCCTTTTCCACCTGTCTTGTTAGTTCTTTGTGTAACTATCTTGCTGATTGCCGAAGCCCCACCCTGGAGAGAACCGATTGGGGTTAGAGCAGGTAGTAATATCCCTGGCGGGAATCCGCCTTTTTTCTTCCCTTTTACTCTTCCCGGTCCCAATGTAGTACCATACCCCATTCCTATTTTAACTTTACCTCTTGTAACTTTTCAAACTACTTTTCTCCAGTTATGGTATTAGGGTTGTTTCTAATATTTTCTGCTTTCTCAGCTAAAAATATATCTGCAATATGACGTTTTTTAATATATTTTGTTTGCGCATAAGTTATGTTGTGTTGCTTTCACCCTTCATCTAATGCAGGCCCGTCCAACATACGGCCCCCGGGCCACCATCAGGCCCGCGTAGGCCCTACATCCGGCCCGCGAGCTAGTTAAAATTTTTAAAGTCATAGCATAGATAGATGATGGCATATAATAGACAAATATTGCGCAAACAATCTTTAAAAAGTATCTTAGATAATATGTTTATTTTATCGACTACGAATAATATTCACATGTTTGTAGGCAAGTAAATAATGTTAACCTACGATTTATAAACAATAACACGAACTGCGCTTCGTAGGTATCAAATCCGCGCGTGCACTGAGACGCGCCCCACCCTCTCACCTCACCTTCGCGCTCGTAGCACCGCCGCCGTGTCGCTCGCTCAAAGTCACTTGGCCGGCAAAGTTTGTCACGACGCGAGTAATTACATATTTGGTTTGTTTTGTTCGATCGCGATTGTGTTTCATTTGTAAATTAATAGTGAATGAAGTTTCTTGTAGTGAAAAGTGGTGAATAAACGTAGGTACATAATTTAAATCTTAACAAATAGATGAAGTATTTTTATTTAATTACGGTTAACGATTGTCTTTTGTTATCCATACCTACATTGTTTGAGTAAATTTTGAGATACATATTNGGTTAACGATTGTCTTTTGTTATCCATACCTACATTGTTTGAGTAAATTTTGAGATACATATTTACTTAAGAAGTTGCATAATTTTGTGTTGTCTTATGGTTGTTTCAGATCAGGATGTCAACAGAGAATTTCGCATTTCAACTGTGTGAATGTCGAATATTTAAAAACAGTTGGACTGAAGACTTTTTTGTCACAGAACATAAAGAAAACATACTGTGTCTTATATGTAATCACAAAATAGCAGTTTGCAAGGAATACAATGTTAGGCGGCATTATTCTACAAAACACGCTTCTAAATACGATACGTACAAAGGTCAAATTCGAGTCGATAGTGTAAATTCGTTGAAGCTAAATATGATCGGTCAACAGGCGTTGTTCAAAAAACCAAAAGAAAACTCCGAGACAGTTACAAAAATTAGTTTCATGATAGCAGAAGCTATTGCCAAACGAAGTAAACCCCTATCTGACGGAGAATTTGTCAAGGAGTGTTTGGAGATATTTACATCGGTAGCGTGTCCGGAGCAGAAAGCAGTAGCTAAAAATATAAGCTTGTCACATCAAACCATAGCAAGAAGAATTGATGACATGGCCATAGATATTGAATCATCTTTAAAAACACAATTGAAGAAATGCGTTTTTTTACAGTTTCGCTCTCGACGAAAGTACTGATATGTCGGGTACGGCGCAGTTGGCAGTTTTCGTGAGAAGAGTGACAGAAGACTATACCGTGGTCGAGGAATTACTTGATTTGCGNTTGGCAGTTTTCGTGAGAAGAGTGACAGAAGACTATACCGTGGTCGAGGAATTACTTGATTTGCGTCCAATGATAGATACAACGACAGGAAAAGATATCTACGAAGAAGTAAAGAGTTGGTATCTTTTTATACTTGAAGTTTAGCTTTTCCTTTGCGGCATTACTACAGACGGTGCACCAGCAAAGACAGGAAGCGTAAATGGTTTTGTGGCTTTACTGCGGAAGAGCATCAAACACATGTTTATCCAGCATCATTGTATTATTCATCAAGAACAGCTATGTTCAAAAGTTCTTGAACTGAAGCACGTGATGGATAAAGTAGTGCGGACCGTTAATTTCATACGCGCAAGAGGACTCAATCACAGACAGTTCCAAGCTTTTCTATCTGACGTAGGTTCAGATCACGAAGACATAGTGTACTTTAGTCGCGTTCGCTGGCTCAGCAGAGCAACCACACTGAAGCGATTCTATTCGTTGCTTGATGAAATAAAAACTTTTCTTGAAAATAAAGACCAAGAATTTAGTTTTTTAACTGATGAGCAGTGGTTGGCTGATCTGGCTTTCCTGGTAGACATAACTAAATACCTCTCTGATCTTAATCTAAAACTGCAAGGAAAAGATCAACTATGTACGCAGTTATATGAACATGTTCAAGCTTTCACAAAGAAGCTCCTATTATTGGAGAAACAGCTGGAACAAAAGCAGTTGGCTCATTGGGAGACCTTGTCTTCAAGAAACCAAGAGACGTTGGAGTTAGGCAAGTACGCATCATTACTGCAGAGGTTGAGGAATGAGTTTGATGAGAGATTCGCAGACTTCAAATTACAACTGCCCACCATGAAAGTCTTCCAAAATCCCTTTGATGTTGAAGTTGAAAGCGCCAGGCTAAACCTACAGTTGGAATTGATTGAAATACAAAGCAATTCTCTTCTAAAAACCGCATACGATGGTTGTCTTCCGAATGGGTTGGTTGAATTTTACAAAAAGTATGTTGACCAAAAACAATACCCAAACATGACCAAATTAGCTCTTCAACAAATTTCCTTATTTGGTAGTACATATACTTGCGAACAGCTTTTCCCCCCCATAAAACACAACAAATCCAAAACAAGATCATAATTATCAGACATCCATCTTACAGGCATTCTGCGCATAGCCACATCTAAAATATAAGCTGACATAGATGCCCTGAGTAAACAAAAAAAATATCAGGTATCTCATTAGATTGGTTTTGATTTATTTAAGTGTAAGCATTGTAAAACTAAGGTTTTCTTTTTAATAAATTATCCGTATTGCATAATATAAAAAAATTCCCTTTTTATTTACATTTATTAGTATTTTAAAGCTCACTTTGCTATTGGGTATTTCTTTTGGCCCGCTATGGTTACAAACATGCTTGACCTGGCCCACCGCAAAATTATGTGGGACACCCATGATCTACTGCGTTTATTCTCTGGTCTTTACAGGCCAAACGTTTCGCAAGACGTGTGCCGGGTCCGCAATAGTTATTTTTGATAAATGCAGTTCAGATGGTAAATTGTTAATTACTGTATCTCTGCTACCTACCTTTTTTGATACGTTTAGCACGGGACTTAATTTAAAACTGTATACGATAGTATATATATATATACGTTTATATATATATATGCACACACATGTGCTCATATATAGTTATAGTGTTAGTACGTTGCAGTTTGTTAGTATGAAGGCTTATACGGCAAAGTGAACATCTTCCAGTAACTGTAACTCAGAACGAACACGTAATTGAAGAAACACAGAAACATATGGCACACTTTTACCGTCAAACATAAATGTTTATAATAACTGGACCTTCCTCTTGCGGTTAAATGTGTGTGATAATGACGCTTTCAGAATATCGAAATGGACTTAGTAGGCTTGAAAACTTATATTTGTTACCAAAAACATAGAAAAGGAAAAATATAAGCGATTATCGAGTATTCTCTCATCAATTGAAGGAATGAAATATTTCCCGTTCACAAAAAAAGATGAAATAATTCCCCCGAGTGAAGCATTACCAAATTCGGTGTTTATTTTTGACGATGTATGGAGCGAACCGCAGGGGGAAATACAAAAGCATTTCAGTTTCGGCAGACAATCTAACGTAGACTGCTTTTATCTATCGCAAATCTACTATATAAAAATAAGTCGGGTTTTCCTTCCTGACGCTATAACTCCAGAACGCACGAACCGATTTCCACGGTTTTGCATTCGTTGGAAAGGTCTCGGGCTCCGTGAGGTTTATAGCAAAGAAAATTCAG
>NQII01000283.1:674471-703683 GCA_002778355.1 Clitarchus hookeri | reverse complement strand
TGCGGGATAAATTTAGAAAATCATTGTTTTTCACATGGGCAGTTATACGTTGCGTGTTCACGAGTTGGGAAACCATCCGCTTTGTTTGTGTTAACGTCAGACCAAAAAACAAAAAATGTGGTTTACCAAAGAGCACTTCAATGAAACGTATTTACTTTGGATTCACTTTCATTTACTTAGAGAAGTTCAATTCATTACTGTTGTGAAATGAAATAAAAATTTTCCTTTTCAAATATAAAAAAAAAAAAAAATTTTTCTTCATGTTTTAATCGCCAAACGAAGCCATCTGGTGGCGAAACGGAGTTCGCCGGGTTTGCTAGTTTATGATAAAATTGCCAAACATAATTTACGTGACAATGCAAACATGTTAAAAGTTTTCAAGTTGGATACTTTATATCTAAACCATATTTACAATGAGCAAATTATAGGAGACGTGTCGTTTACCAAGTTTAAAGAAATATGTTTCTGTTGTTGGGGAGCCAAATATGGTTTCATTGTAATTATACCTGCCCATCCGATATAAGAAGAACGTTACGGTTGGGGTTTTAACAGTTTCATCATTCCTGCCGAAGAATGAGTATTTCAAAATTCGGACATAGCGGTATGAGACGCTCTCATTACAGTACGTGTTTAACCTGAACTCGCGACGGAAATTGTGATTTGAATGTCCATATATTACGTAATGTCGGTGATCCAGTGAAAGATAGCGATGCGGTAAATAAACAATTCGTTGAAATATTAAACACAATGACGTTAGACGTGTTGAAAACACCAATGATGGATATTCAAGACAAAAGAGCTAAGTTATCTGAAGGAATTGATAATTTTTATGCGATAAGACTTTAATTTCTAAGATTATAGTGAACATGTTATATTATATGCAAAATATTGAAACTAGAATACACCCACATTTATATCGCTTACCGAGTGACCTTAACGTAATGGTTAGCACCGTTATTGAATCACAAATTCCAGAGACATTGGAAGGCCTAACACTTTTTATAAGTGATGAAATTAGTAGCAAAACAACGTCTTTAGTTACTCACACAGAGTAACAAATGCAATGTGAGGATGTGACAGCATGAGTTATCGTTGTTCTTGATGACTTGAGAACACTGGGTGCTAGTAAAATTGATGGTGTTTTAAATAAAGTTGATAGATTAGAAAAGGCACATTGTAGTCGAAGTAATGCTCCGGATAGAAAACCAACACATTGATTATAATCATTTTGTCTAAAAATATGTCATGCATACGTGAAGGATTAATACAGAATGTCTGATTCTACTTCGGAATTACATAATGTTATAACGGTGGTGAAAGGGATGTATTTGCTAGCGAAACGCGCTCGAATGGAACGGGGTGATTTTAATAAAGACATACTTAAACCAGTTACATCCAGGTTAAATACAATACGTGCAGCGATTAGTACACCGAATGAGATTCCGATGGAAATTAAGGTGGAGAAACCTGCGAAGAAAAAACAAGTAATTGGTAAACTTTTTTAAATTGACTCGTAAATACTTAGCGTTAAACAGTGCTTCAGCTACTCACGATACGAAATATGGTGTATATCGACACGGAAATGTATGGTTCTTAGGGGATACGGTAATTACTTTTTTTACCAGGAGATAAAATATAAATACGTGATTATGTGACGAACCAAGGTCTGTTTGAATTATTATTTAAGAAGATATGCAGATTTGGAAAAGTATCAACGACTTGTGATACGGACAAACTCTCATTTTTGCAATATCGATTCATCTTTAGGGAGTATTAAAGATGTGGATCACCCGAACTTAAGTTGTTTAAGGGATAAGGTTGGAAGTGGTTTATATAAAGAAGAGGTAGGTGATAGACTTCCACATGTGTGCTGGGACTTTCCTAACGAATTAGTGGATAGATTGAAACTACTTATTGCTTCTAAATACTCTGGTAATAACTCACAAACAATAACAAAATAGTATTGATTATTGAAGAATTAAATGAAGGCGGATGTATTTAATTAAAGTAAAGATGAAATTTTGTAAACTGGCCAAGTAGTTGTATGCGCCGGCCAGAGTTAATTTTCCCAGAAGAAAGGTTATTACGTTGGGATTGAATGATCTTTTTCAAGCCAATTTTTGTGATATGTCTTTACTCTCGAAACATAATGGTGGTTTTAAGTATATTTTGACTGTGATAGACGTGCATTCCAAAAACGCTTGGGTAATACCAGTAAAGAATAAGACTGAGGCGCAAGTTAGCACTGTGATGGAGTCTGTAGTAAGGAGAGAGTCCCAAAAAAATTTGCATACCTATAAAGGAACGGAATTTTTACTCTTCATTTCAAGAAATGAATGTTGCGGAATGGAATTAATCGTTACGTTACGCACTCCGAAAATAAGGCTTCGGTAGTAGAATGTTTTAACAGAACGTTAAAGAAGTTACTATATAAATATTTCACGTCGAATGGAACTCACAACTGGGTAAATATTCTGCCTGAAAAAATGATGTTTTATAATTCAAGGTATTATAGAACGATAAAAACATCACCTATTATCGTGAAAGACAACAGTTTGTTAAAATCTGTATAACACAACCTCAAGGTTTATGAAGAGCGCAAACATAAATTTAAGGTTGGTGATTATGTTCGTGTGTCAAAACTAATAGGTGTTTTTGAGAATAAAAATTTATTTTTAATGGTCATATGAGATATTTAAAGCTTATTTCTGTGAAATTTCGTATCATCGAGTATATTACCTCGAATCTTATATTGGTGAGCCAGTCAGAAGCGGTTTGTATGCTTATGAATTGCGGAAAATTAGTTCGCCATATAAGCATTTAATTGAAAAAATTATTAAACGGAAAAAAATATATTATTGGTTAGATGGAAGGGATTCACAAAAACTCATGATTCGTGGATAAGTAACCGAAGTATTAACAGCTTGAAATTGTTGAAATAGACCGCCCTGGTGCCGCGCCGCTGGGTCGGACCTACCTTCTGAGAGGATGGAGTAGGTCGTATAACTTAACGATTGGGAACGCCTCGGATTTTTTGTTCTGCTGTTCTAAGGGTGGGAGTCCGAGGTAAAGAAATATGTTGTTGCATTGGGTTGAAACGCGGTCGCCTCTCAACACAGGTATATCTGGAAAACTTATATAAGAGGTAAACCACTGCTCCCACCACTGTCGTTTGTATTCGTCTGTGGTGCTCGTACGGATTTTTAACCATGTCATCGCGTGACTTAATGAAGGCGTTTGACGGTTTACTCACCTTAAACATTGATTGGGATAATTCCGATTTCGATGTGTTGATTGATTTGGCGTCGCTATTGTCAGGGGAGCCGTTGGATTTAAGTAGAGGGTGGGATTTGGAGACGTGTCGGCGGGTCTGTGTGTTTTCATCGGAGTGGCCTATGGATTTGTCGGTGCTGGCCTTCGCCCCTATGGATGCCAGGCAATCTACCAGCTTTNTTCTCTTCAGGCTGTTCTCTTGCCAGGGTTTGCTGCTTCCTCCGACTCCGATCCACCTGCGAGGGTTCTCGTCTTGGAAGACACCTCCTCTCAGTGGGATGGAGGAGGCATGGGACATGGTACCCCACTAATGAGGGAACTGGGTGCCTTATAGCTATTCAATGAGGCTGGTGAACGCACCAGAACGCACCATGATGGCTGCGTTTATTCGCACAATGGGTGGCGGGCAGTTGTTTTTAGATAGGTAGATATACCCCTTTAGATTTTTTAACTGTAAAACTTTTTTTGTATATAATCTGTTTCTTTAAATTTTAAAGTTTTTTTTATTTTAAACGGTTTTTCTTATTCCAAATTTAGTATATCTATTTTTTTGAGAGTTATTTGCAAAAACTAAATATGCCATACTTGCATGTTTGGTTTTTTCCATGAAAATTGTATTATACTTCTGCGTAATTATCTCATGAGAATAATATTTCTACAAAACAGAGCTTTGTGACAATACAAGACAGTGCTTCGTGTTTATTTGCGGCGAGAGTAAAATTGGGTGTTTTCATATGCAAGAGAGCTTTGAATAATGTTTATACCTGTGAAGTGTTAGAGTTCTCGGTGATAATGTCCTTTTTTTTCAAGTTATTAATAAAAGGAAATCAAGGAAAGACATTGGGCGAGTTTTTTTTAATAACGCCATTATTAATTGTGTTATTAATATTTTTAAATTATATGTGATGATACGTTATGAACACGTAATATTATTTTATACATACATTTGCTCTTAATAACATACACATGACGTTGTGGTATTTGACATACACTTTTTCTCTTAATAAACAATATTTGTGATGTACATTATTCTTTAGTTACATACTTAATGTATATAAGATCAGAAAAGGAATTAACCTAAGAATTTTGTCAACATTTTTGAACTAATATCCAATATTACATCACGATTGCCACAGACATACTAATGTATAAAAAGCATAATGGATAAACGTATTGCGTACACATTTTTTATTAAGCTTGCTTCAGACACATGAAGGATTATCATACATGAATTCACCAAAAGCTTTGCTTTTGCATTGAGAACATAACATTGGTTTTGAAAATGTGTGTAGCTTACAAGAATACTGTTTTACTAATCCATTATAGTTACAACATGCGTGAAATTTTCTGATGTTAATTGTTTAAGTATCTCTGTTACATATAGAATTTACAATTTTATTTTGTGGTTTACGTAACACGTATAGTGGGTATTTTGGAATAAGAGTTTCGTTTACATATTGGCATCTGTCTTCATAAGGTGTGTTGCCAGAATATCATTTAATATCGTTTACTTCGTACGTCTATAATGGGTACACGCTTTGTTAATATGGTGACAGATTAGACCAGAGATATGGTGCTTTAAATAAAAAGTTTTGTGGACTTATCATCGTCTGAGTATGATATAGACACTTCTTTGACAATAAATGAATGTGATGCGTCGTAAAGGTTTTCAATCCCTGGGAAACAACAAAAAGTTTTTTTTAAACTGCTTTTAGTGTTTGCAAATATAAATATTTTTTGAACACACTCATAGTGTATGCACACAACAATACCTTATTTTAAATAATAATACTTTCAGTAATTTTTTTGTTGTTTCTAAAGTGACTGACAAATTGTTGGGCACTTCGTAAGCTTGTGTGAGGTGGATTATTTCTTCAACTTTACGTACCAAATATTTCCTTCTTGTGTGTGGATGGTGCGCGAATATATCTTTGATCATTGCAGGTTTTCCTAGGGGACAGTTCTCATAGAATATTTATGAAATAATATCGGAATCTTCCCGTATTTTATTTCATTTGGTGCGAAATAAATGATAAAGTCTTTAGGGAAAAAATACAGTTCGTTTACAATGTCTAATGTAAATAACGTCTCACTTGTACCGTATGCTAACATCGCGTAATACATAGCGTCACAGTTTTCGCAGCAGTGTCTCTGATTCATCGTTTGTAGAACACAATGCCTCTCTTGTTGTTCCCTTGAAAAGGGAGCATTCGTTGATGATGAATGGAGCATCGCAGGGTCGATACCTCGCCCCAGCCTGACAGCGGGGTCCGCGCCACTAGTATCGCGCCCACGGCCGGACTTAGAGACCCAGGGCCCCTAGGCAATTATAGAGTCCTGGCGCCCTCTTTGGTAATTTAACAAAATAACCTATTTTATTTTATATTTGATTTGGCTACTGTAATAATAAATAGCGCTTTCTTGGCGTGTGTCCTCTATTAATTTAATTACTGTTGTATATTTGTAATTTCCCATTTGATTCTCTTGATAAAAAAAANCCCCCCCCCTTCCTCCCAGGTTAGTGCCCTAAGCAGATGCCTTGTTCGCCTAGGCGGAAGTCCGGCACTGATTGCGCTCTGCAGATCGTGGATCTTCTCGATACCTTGTTCCAGCAGATGGCGGACCTAGCGTAGTGCGGCACGCAGACTGCGATCGTAAGTGTTTCACCTAGTCTCTCGTCAACGCTCATGACAATGTCAAGATTCTTAGGCACTTTCGACATATTTTATATTGTTTCTGACTATTGTCAACGCAAGTGGCGTTACACGGATCGATACGGTTTGTTTAAATGTTAAAAAATATACTAAGAATTTTTTTATATATTTCCGCCTTAGATAATACCTCGAACCAATATGGCGGTTATACCCCTCGCAAATTTTTTTTATCCCTACTGTAACCCGGACTTGCCCAGCGCTTCGTGCTCTGATGGAGAGAGTTACGTTCAATTCGCCCTCGGAGGCGGAGGCGTTCGGAGTCCCTGCAGGCATGCGCTCGGCTCCTTACCTAAAGTACACATTTTAAGATGGCGGACGTATATCACAAATATTTGGCGATTCACACCTCAGTTGCGAGTGAGCAGTGGTCGGGCTAGGACGTGTACTTAGTTTGTAATTATATGCGTACTTAGTCTCGGTTACATTTATTACTCTCGGTATGTAATTATTCTCGGTACGTGTACTTATTCATTACCCAATTACTCATTACGCATAATTACTCATTACGCAATTAACATCTCATTACAGCTAATTACCCTCTACGGGTCACGAACCAAGGACTGACTGACTGACTTCTCAACCCTCCTGGACCAACCCTACATCCACCTTACCACCACCCTAGACGCCAAAAATTTCAAAGTCGCACAAATGTCGCTTGGGCGCTTTTTCCATTACAAGGGTACCCCCACAAGCTACAGCCAATCACAGCACACGTCATAAGGGGTGGGAGAACCCGTCAGCCAACCACAAGACACCTCTAAGGGGGAAGAGGGGAAGGGGATGATCTGTTTCCAAGGTTAAAGTGTGACGGCAATTAGTATCCCTCTCTCCTAGACCCCTTCCAAGGTTAAGCAAATGGCACTTAGGCCACTAATGTCTCCCAAGTGTCGTGAAACCACTGTGCTACCCTTACTTTCAACCTTAGAAAACCTACAGTACAAACCAAACGAATAAAATATGTATAGTTAAATATAATATATATACAAGGTAGCGCTATCTACTAACTGTATTTGCAAACCCGCGTGCTTTTATATCATAAAAGTACAGGTCTCGTCACTACATTATATACATATTTTTTAAAATATAAATTGGGTGAAACATTTTATTAATTAAAATTTATTTCTGTAATGTAAAATTAATTTTCATGTCCACAACAGATTTAACATGATTGGTCCAGCGTCAATGACGACACACGAAATGCAACGATGCCAAGTTGTAATATCTATTCCTCGAAATTCCTAAAACATTTCATCTTGACAGTCGCTACGGTTGTTTCAGAAATACATGCCTGGGTCAGTGATAAATGCTGGACTCACAATAGTCCACCGCATCCGTTAGTCGTCCGTCCGTCCGGCAGTCATGCGTCTGCTGTTTCCATCCGTCAGTTGAAAGCGATTCACAACAATCCGTCGTCCGTCAATCCTTCTTTACGGAAAAATTTCAGTGACAACTTAACATCGCGAGCTTTCTTTAGTTGGAGAAGCATTTTGGGCAAATAATTTTTTTACGAGATAAGAAATTATACTCAAATTTTTTACATTTTCAATTTTTTTATTTACCACTAAAGATAAATAAATATATAATATATATTGTTATATCTGTTATTTAATATATAACAGATTCACAGGCTCGAATTTTACTTCAGAGTGCTTATTCATATAAAAGCAATGTTGTCAGAAGGTGGTGGCTCATCCGTCCGCCCATCGAAAGTTTAATTTTGGTGAATATTTGACGGATAGCCGGATATATAAAAAAAAAAGTAGCTCTGCGATTTGTTGAAGGTGACGTGACCGCCCGATGGACGGACGACTGGAGGATGCGACGGTGTCTTTTGTTAGTCCAGCCAAAGTCGCCGTGGCTGGAAGTACGACCGATCCCTTCCCCAGACTGCCTGCATCGCTGGTGTTTCATGCTCGCGCCTTTTCCGCGTGCACGTACAAAGCTGTGAGATGTATTTCACATCTGCTTCAATCCTACTACGCACTTCCTCGACATGGTGTCGGGCGAGATGATGGTTAATTTTTATTCTTCCATCTGATGATCCACGTCTCACAACAAAATCTCCACGAGTGGTAGCCATAAATTTCCAAATTTACACCGGAATTCGACTCAGAAACCTGTAACTGCGTGTGCACTAATTGCGAGTGCTGCGCTTCGGTATGCACGTACGCTCGATTAGGGTAGGCGTGCAGTGTTCCTGTCCCACCTCTGGCACTACGGGACTTCAAGCGGTGACCCCATCATTTTATTTGTGCAATGTCTGTAACGAAGCTCAGTTCATGCTCCTATGCTAGTTTTTGAGTTTTTCCGATCAGTACACTTTGCAATTAGGCGGTTTTTTTTTACCGACGTTTGAGAGTTCCAGAATAGGGTTTTTAACTCATAGTGCCCTATGCCCAATCGTAACTCGGGCTACACAAAGAAAGGAAAATTTATCTACCGCTAGAAACACAATTGGAAAGAATGTCGTTTCTTTGTTTGGATATTGCATGCCAGAATATTTAACGAATTTCGCAGCAAATCAACACTAACTATAGTAATTTAAAATACTGAACTTATAATTAACACTTGAAGTGAACAATTTAGATTTCATTGCATGTTATATATGGCTAAATGTTCGATTCAAAGACAATCAACTCGACACTCCATTGGCTGACAGCCAGTCAGTAGTAAACTATATTCAGTGAAGTGGGCGTGTCAAATGCAGTGTTAACCAATAGATGGTGGTAGATGGGTAAGCAGAAACCAACAGTTCCAATAACGATACAATTCTAAGTTGTCTTGAATGTCAGTAAATTTGTATAATAGAGTGAAGAGTGTTACTGTGCGTGGTGTATTTAAAATATTTTTCGTACTTTGCTAGTATAATTTATTTTCGTAGATCGGTATATCGACTAATGTTAAGAACAGTTTCGTAAAAAAATTTGTATTTCATACACAGACTGCAATTTGGTTCAAACTCCAGGTGCATAGTCCTCTTTTAGTGTGCTGGTCACCATAAAATCCATATTTTATATTTGTACGAAATGCTGTTTAATTGGTACACTTTACTTACAAAGTACTATTTCCTCGCATTAAAAAAATTTAAGACTGCGTGTTTTTCACACAACTGCCTAGAAAAACCACAACTTTAGTGTTTTGGAACGTACAAATAATAACAACTAACTTAACCAAGTTGATTTACTTCAAGGAATATTTAAATTCACGCTATAAAATGTTTACCCAATTTTGAAAAAAAAATTGCTCCAAATAAGTAATTTATTGCAAATTTTCTTATTTGTAGCAGTCTATGGTTTTTGTAAAATAAGATTTGCTAAGCAAGCCCTGAAATTATTTAAGTCATGACGTTTCTGTCATCCTTGTTACATTTCCTGTATATGCTTTCGTTTATTTTATTTGTACATCTTAAAAGCACTAAAATTGTGATTTTGACGTGCCATGATGCGAAAACTAGGCGATCTAAACTTTTTTATGTTAATAAAGAGTACTTATAACTAATGTATAGAAGTTAACTGTGTTTCGTACAAGTATAAAATAATGAAGATTTTGTTGGCCAGCACTCTTAACGTCAAAACAGATAGCGTGACAAGAACTCGTCGCAATTATCCTAAAGCAGTGAATGGGGCAAGTTGCTTTGAGGTGTCATATCTTAGATAAAATACAGCGTGTAGACTTGAAGCAGAGGGATTATTGCGAGAAACAGTAAATCGTATAAAAACTGGGTTCACGTCTTTCTGATAACTCGAGGTCCATCCAGTTATCGTACATGATTTCGCCGATTATTTACCACAGTCTTTCACGAATATTTCTATCCAAATAATACTTCGAACCCTTTTCTCAAAATACTGGTCTGTCGTTAATGCACTACATAAATTTATTTACGTTGAACGCGTTTTGATTAGGCCGAGTACAGCTGAAAACAGACAAAGAACCGTTCTGGTACAAACGCGCAATTAGACCGCACGCACTTGACCTCGCGTTTCTTCGCTTGGTCCGAATTTTGCGGTCGTCCCGCCACGCCCGCAGCGTCCGGTGAGTGCGGCGTTTAAAACTGTGTGCTGTTGACATTTCGTTAAATAGTTCCGGTTCTACCGCAGCGGGAAAAAAACTCATAGTGTGATTCCGACCTTATGCCGCCGTACCTTTCTGCTTTCCGCCTTCCTGGAAAACTTCAGCCACCCAGTTATTCCTCCGCACAATATCCGACTCAGGCGAAGTTGCGTGTAGGGCTGTGAGATATTCACTTTTCAATATCGTTTCCAAATATTTTGACCATATTGGTATCGGTGCGATATATCACTCCCAAAGAGAATCGAAAATCGATTGCGATATATTGCAAATATCACTTCTATGATATCGCAAATATCGACATTGCTATTTTTGCATATCGCCTACATTGTATTTCGATAATATCGCATGTCGTTAATATGATGATATGCGATATATTTCTATTCATGGTTATACCATGTAACAGTTGCAATACTTCGGCTATATTGTTTCGTAATAGATATATCGCTATATCGCACGGCCCTACTGTTTTGCCCATCAAGGCAAACTGGGTTCGATTCCTGGCAGATTTTCGCACTTAGGAATCGCGCCAGATGATGCCCCTGGTCGGCGGGTTTTATCGATGATCTCCCGTTTCCCCGCCCTTGCATTCCATCGTTGCTCCATGTACATTTCTCTTCACTCTAATCGGCTCTCTATACCTCGTTGTTAAGACCTCTGATTATGGAGTAAACAGTGTCACTGTTTAACAAAAAATTTGCATTATTATTATTATAGATTATTATAATAATGCAACTTAAACTTGATTTCCCAGTTTGTAACGAGGCTGATCTGGCGGAATTCTTGTAAGAATTAAGTTATGGCTGTTCAAGAGCAAAATATTTGCTATGGTTTGATGAACTTTTATAGCTCTGGGACATGATATTGATAATATCTTGATAAAAATTGCCAAATGATTTTTTTTAATTAAAAATTTTTTTATCGTAAATTTGAGATTTTCAGTGGAGTGGAGTGGAGAGATTTGAGCAGATCTTAACATCATGGAGGTCGTGAGAGCCGATTGGAGTGAAGTGAGGTGATATGGAGCAGCGCCGGACTGCAAGGGCGGGGGGAATCAGGAGATCCCCGAGAAAACTCACCGAACAGTGGCATCGGCCAGAGCGATTCCTACGTGCGAGAATTCAGGAGCGGCCCTGCTGGGAATTGAATGAGGTCCACCTAGATGGGAAGTGACTAGTCTGACCAGCACACCACCGCGGCCCCCTTGAGAATTTGACCTTGAGTTGAAGGACTAGGAAAAATTCTTAGTCCCTCAAGGTCCCATCCGCAAGGAAGAATGATGACGGTTCCTTTCAAGACTGGATTATGCGTTTGCGGGTAGCTGAATTTCTTGTAAATTAGATGCGTAACAGTACGATGTTTTTACCCCAGATGAACGCTAACGGATTAAACTACAAAAGCCACTCTGTAATTTTCTTTTTTTCCTTAACAATTTGTAGACTATGCTTGACTGTAGCTCGAGCAAAGCTTATTTGAAAATGTCTTTGTTCAGATCAAAAATTGTTTGGATGTGCAGTCTTTATTCGTGTTTAACATGACCTCACAAGTACACGGCGTAACAATGATATTGCTGACAATATAATTTCTTTTTTTGTATAGCCACTCAAAGGGACATGATTGATTGTAAAGTATTTTGTACGATAAAGGACATTTGATTGGGTCAATATCAGTTCGGTTCTCCATTGGTTGATGACCGGCCAATAATGAACGCTATAAAGTACAGGGACTTAAGTGCCAGTAAATGTGTACAGACCTCAGTGTGTTAAGGAAACTGTTAAGGAAACTGCAGGAAAACCGTAAAAATAAAATTTTTAAAAATCTTTTTTATTACATACATTTTTTAGTTTATTTATTGTGATAAAGTAAAACATGGCGGCAGCTGTAAAAAATTAATTTTTTTATATTTCCTGGAAACAAGTCGCATTCCTACATTATTTATTTACTGAGATAAGCGTATACGCAGAAACACTGATTTACAATTAATATTTGNTTTTATTACATACATTTTTTAGTTTATTTATTGTGATAAAGTAAAACATGGCGGCAGCTGTAAAAAATTAATTTTTTATATTTCCTGGAAACAAGTCGCATTCCTACATTATTTATTTACTGAGATAAGCGTATACGCAGAAACACTGATTTACAATTAATATTTACCTTGGCAGTCCCTTTAAATGTTAATTTGTACAAATTTCAAAAAGTTATTTCAATGCAAATTTTAGTTTCAGCATAAGGTCATATTTCACGATAACTTTTAATTTCATCATCTGAAAGAGATTTGTATATGGACCACAGAAATAAAACATTTGTAGTCATAATATATAACAGAAAAGTCGGTAATTTCGGAATATGGTAGCCCAAGTTCCTATGCTCCTGATTAACTTTGCCAAATAAATCACATATCATGTGATATTTATCACATACAAAACATGTTTATTAAGTATCAAGGACTTTTAGCAATATATACTTGGAGTACGGGTTTGCTAAATCTCTTTTAAAATAAGTGTTAATGTTTTTTTCAGAGAGAAAATAATATTAATATTTGTTTGTTTCTCTTGGACGAATAAAAATGTGCTTGTAAAAAAAGCCTAATTTAAAAGAGATTCAGGATGCCAGTACCCGAGTACCCATTTTTAAACATTCTTGATACTTAACTAACATGTTTTGTATATGATTCACATCACATTATACGTGACTTATTTGGCGAAGTTGATTACGAGCATAGAAACTGGGGCTCGCATATTCCGAAATTTTCTTCTTTTCGGTGCTATGTTTTGAAAACGATAATCATTTGACTAAAAATATTTACATTTATGTGGCCCTTATATAAATAACTGTTAAATATGGCCTTAAATCTTTGTTGTAGTAACGAGCATGGCGTGTTGTAATTTCTTTGAAATCCGGCATTTGGTTCACGTGTGGTAAGGGCAATAAGGCATGGTTAGTTGGATATATAATGTTAAACATGGCCACCTTTGTGGATGTAACAGCTGGTGAAAGCGTCAATAAGTCAGTTGCTGACCGTGGTATAACAAAGATGTTTTTAGAAAATCGCAAAGCCTAAACACATTGAGAGTTGTTATAATGCTGTCATTAAAATGTCAAATGCCGTATTCATATCCTAGATGAAACGAGCATAAATATCGTGCGTTATGACAATGCCTCCATTTCCATGAGAGTATGGAAGTTCGGTAGCAAACAGGCGATAAAGTAGCAAATACCTGGCATGGCCAAAAGTGAAATTAAACGGATAATTATAGAAAATTAAGTGATTACTCCAGTAAACAAGCTATAGAGTGGGGAAATTAGAGACCGTTCCATTGAGGCTTCGACCACTAGTTAACAACTCTTGCCCATAGTTACAGTGAACATACTGTATTTATGTCCACAGTGCCAGTTCTAGTGGTTAAGTTTCTTCAAAATAATGAGTCAGTGCTCTTAGAAGCACTGCTTCATTTCGTTTATTGATGTAAATAACTCACATGTTGGTCGATCTGGTTAGAATTCGCGAAATTGACAAAGTAAGTATCCGAGTCATCTCGTCGTTCGAAATGATCAATTACTACGTTTTACTGGTTACAGAACGCAATTTTATTTTGACATGTTAGTTTGTTTTCTGTAATTCCTGCATTGATAGAATAACGTTGACAGAAATTATATGATATTTCTTGTTGCATACAGGTAAAAAGGGATTTGATAAAGGAGTTTACTATTTTTGCTAGCTGCATTCCTGTCTTGACAGATGACTGGTTGAAATTTTCCAAAGAAAGATTTGAGTTAATGATTTCAGAGCACTTTAGTTGCTAAGCTCCGTATAAAAAAGCCTTAATGCGAATAAACAAGGATATCGATAAAACCGACTAGAAGAATAATAGAAAACAATACGTGGAAAGTGCGTTTCTATCGTGTAAATTTGCACTGAAATGCTATTTTATTTTGAGACAAGTTTGTGATGCCTCGTAAATGAAAGACTTCTATAAAAGCTCGTTCAGGGACAATTTAATTTTTTTAGATCTACTTTTTAGAGAAATTTCTATCCCTCACTACTGCATGCATTTCAACAAAAACACTGAAAAGTACATCTTCAGTAACGCTGATCACAAATTATGGAAACTGTTTCAAGATCTAAGTGAAAGACATATGTTTAAATTACTGGTATTTGAAATCGACTTCAGTTTGTTTCATACACATTGCAGTAATGAATGTCGTACTTTTATCACACTTCTTTTTTAAACAACGCCAAATTCTCACATAGACTATTCGTTACTAAAAGCTGTTCGCGGTTAAACGACCACTTTTAAAAGCCCTGCTTAGTATGTAATTTCCTATGTATTTGGTATCCTTCCACTACACGTAAAAATTAACAGTGCCGTTGGCAAAATTAACAGTGCCGTTGGCCCGTTGACTTAATTCAAGCGTCGATTAGGTGAAGCTCAAAAATGTTACGAACAGAACTGTATTGCAACATGCCAATCCGTAAAATTAGTATTAAGTTGTAAGTATAGCATTAATTAAACTTATATAAAATATAATAAAATCAGTGCACAGAATTATTTAAAAAAAAGCAATTATTATAACTTAAGACCTGCAACTATTTTCCCTACGTCGTAACCAACTTTACCACAAGTAGCCCATTCAGTGCTTACGTTAGAATATATATGTATTTAATGGGTATCAACACGTTTTAGGTGTTGGTTTCAGAAGGGTTTAACTAACCTCAATAAGCCTATAGTCACTAAATCAGTATAAATGTTGATTTCTTAACTGTTGCCAAATGCTACATGAAAGACAGGGAACTGAGAACTACATTCCAAAATATTTATTTAAGCCCCTAAAAATAATGCAACTCCGAGCAGTGTGCTACATTAATGTTGGCGACTAAAAAAATTTTAATTAGTTATTTGACGAGTAACGCGGTGACAGTATCTATATTCGCGACAAGCAGCTATGCGCGGGGCGTGAGAAGAAGTAGTACAAGGACGCAGTGGGCTGGAAGATCTGGATTGGTGCAGCGCTGTATTGACAAGAAGTTCTGGCCGCGAATCCCCTTAGGTGTGCTTCCTTCGCAACTGTTTACGCTCCAGCAACTTTCTGTGGAATCCTCGCGGGAGGCTGGGGGAGCCATTGCGATCTGTCACTTGTAATCGTTTTTATAAGGACGTGTTGCGAAACGTCGTTTACGGATAGCTCCTCGGGGATACCGGCGAGTTGAACTTAATGCACCGTGAGAGCGACAAACGTTTCTGAGTTTTTTTCTACTATATATTTCAAATAAATAATACCTATGTGCAAAAAATAATCTACGAATGGCAAAACACAGGCTCTCCGCTATTTTGCTCTAAAATGTCGAACGATGGATCATCTCGCACCGCTAAACAAATCATCGCCCATCAAGTCTAGCTATCATCGTCCAACAATAAAGAGAACGGTTCGTGGAGTATTTCTACACTTCTGACTCACAAAATTAAATTATAGGCTTTTCACGGTAAATTGAGCACTTTTGAGGCCATAGTTACTTTTTTCCTATCAGCAATTTTCTATCCTTCCGCCACTTTTTAAAATAAATATTACAATGTTAGTAATTAACACAGTGTATATATTTCACTGGACTCGAAAGTTAACGTCCGAGGCTACAATAAAAGATATTTATTGATTATTATTTCACACCAGAGCTCGAGTAAAACAATAACGAAATACGCATTGCGCAGCATATTTTCACTTGATTTCGAAAATGAAAACACGTACTTCTTACAGAAACTAGGTACAGTTTAAAGTTTGTAAGTTATCTGTATCGTGTGAACAGTCAAACCTAATGCAGTTGCGCTTCCGTCTGTATTTTGGAACTTCAGGATGGGTCTTTTGTCACATTTTTGACGTCGGAGAAAGGCTTTCAGTGCTTCTGGGAGCAATAAGGGCCTTATTGCTTTTATCCATCCACTGGATAGATTCCGATGGACGACCGAGTAATGTTCGCTAGTTTCTGTTTGTACTGAAGAGAGTGATTATGAATGCAAACGCTTTATTCAGGCCATCGTACTATTTCGATGTCGGCATTCATTAATTCCTTTAATTGTACCGTTCTGGTCGTAAACCCCCCCAAAAAAAATTTAAAATTTTTTTTTCCTCCCTAGTTCATNTCGTACTATTTCGATGTCGGCATTCATTAATTCCTTTAATTGTACCGTTCTGGTCGTAAACCCCCCCAAAAAAAATTGAAATTTTTTTTTTCCTCCCTAGTTCAGCCACCAGCCCTCTAGAGTATGACTTACATCGTTTATTTCCNGCCACCAGCCCTCTAGAGTATGACTTACATCGTTTATTTCCTGGAAAGGTCCAGCACGTGAGGCTTCTCGTCAATTACCTTTCGTCCTACTGCTTGTGGTTTAATGACATTTTAGTTATTTTTCGTTAGCCCCTCTGATTACCTAATCGATACATATCAGTTAAGTGTGCCAATTAACTACTTCTTATATTCAAACCAGAACTTGATGGCCTGGCCGTAGCATTAGATAGTACGATGAAATACGTAAAAAAATTAATGCCTGAGTAGAAGTTATTTTTTGCTGTGTGTAATGGTAATCTAAGTAATTCCTGGTATATGATATAAACCTATGGTAATAGTATATTTGGTGGCAGTATCTACACAATAGAGGACGACTGCAGCTATTAAAGACTTCTGAAGGCACACAGTAGAAACTTTAGTACACCAAATATGAGTAAAATCGTGTTACATGTGCGCATGTGTAGTGTAGGCCAATTAATTATATCGGTAATACTTGATCAACTTACTATCAGTACGTTTTATAATACGACTCATAATTTTCATATCTCTACACGTGTGCATTTACTTTTCATTACCTTGTCAAAATATCCGGACACGCCTCTGTAAACGTAAAGTCGCGCGCAGATGTCGCTGCGAGCGCCGCTGCTGCTATAGGAGGAGGCAGACGGCTCGGTGTTCGTCGGTGCTACGTGATACCTGTAGAATGGGTGAAGCAAGGGAGCTCTGTGACTTCGAACGTGGTTTAGTTATTGGTTGCACACATCAGTAAGAAATCCGTCAGGGCCATTTCTTCCCTTCTCGGGTCGCCCGAGTGTACGAACGGTATGTGATAGTGAAGGACAGGGACCATCGAGCATTGAAGAAGGTGGTGCAGAAACATCTAATGTCACCGGGTGATGCCATCGCCCGCGAAATCTGCAGTGCAACTAATTGCGCTGCTGGTACCATGACTGTGTGGCTGGAGTTACGAGGATTCAAAGTTCAGACACCTGCCCATAAACCGCACATTTCGTCCGCGAACGCGAAGCTCTGCGTTAGTTGGCGTAAAGCGCGCCGCCACTGAAAATTGGACGACTTGAGACGTGTGATTTCCAGTGACGAAACACGCTACATCATGTTGTAGTCCTATGTGAGTTGGGTCGTGGCGAATGCCAGGTGAACGCTACATGCCAGCCTGTGTGCTGCCCGCGGTGAAATTCGACGGAGGTGAGGTGTTAGTGTGGGCGTGTTTTTCACGGAAGGGACTGGTCCTCCCGTAATATTACGGAGCACGTTAAAAGCCGAAGGCTAGGCATTCCAACCTGCTGCGTGTTGTCTACGGTAGAATACCAGGCCGGAGAATGTGTGAAAACTGTGTTTCAGAATGACGGTGCTCCCTGCCGTAAAGCACGGTTTGTTCGTGATTGGTTTGTGAACAGCAGGGTTCCAGAAATGGACTGGCCAGATCGGAGCCCCAATCTGAGTGTCATCAAACAACGTTGGGATGAAATAGAACGGCGACTGCACGCCAGACATGTACGACGCACATAATTTCAAATGCACGCTGCAGAAAGAATGGACGGCCATTCCCCTGCGGACGTCCCGACACCTGGTTGACAATCTCCCCCGCAGAGTCAGAACTGTGGTAAAGGACGAGGATTAACTCACCCCGTATTAATGTCCGCTGCTGGCTAGTATATCCGAGGGACACTAGGTAGAGTTTCGCGTCGATTTCCGAATGCTTTTGATCAGATTAACTTATTTGTAGAATCTGGTCATAATTCTTTGATCCGCGCTGTAAAGAGTAAATATTTCATCGCATTTATTTCAAACTACCCTCTCAGTCAAATTTTGTGGCCCCTCCTAACAATTTCCGTACGTTATTTTTCTCTACGTAAAATAATGGTAACAGTGAACCCCGTAAGCAAACATCCTATTAATGCGGGTAGGAAATAATTGTGGTGCACAAGTAAATNATAATGGTAACAGTGAACCCCGTAAGCAAACATCCTATTAATGCGGGTAGGAAATAATTGTGGTGCACAAGTAAATAAAAAAATTAAAAAATCATTAATTATTTTACATACTTTTTGACTGCTTCGCATAGAACATTATAACCAGTTAGTAGCGCAAACTGTACAACAAATGTAAATAAAGAAATAACTTACCTATATATTACCAACAAATAGTTGTGGCTTTAATTGGAAATTTCAGAAAGCTACATAATTTTGTTTTAAGGAAAAATACTATTAATTTAACAAATAAACACTGTTACGAACTAGCTTTTCAGCCAATTCGTACATGAAAGATTATGAGAGAATGCTGGGGGCGTAACTCAAATAATGACTCGTTAATTCGGTAGTGCAAAACAGTATCTAATGAATTTATTACAATTTACACTTATACAATTATTATTTATATTAGCATTGACCGGGGGAGCTTTACATTGAATTTAATATTATGTTTATTGTTACTTCACTCACGCCATTTTAAATAACCCTAACCGGAACGTCATCACCTTGTTAATGTTGCCGGAGGCTGAATCTAGGAGACGGTTAGCGACGGCCGGACACCCATCTTCCTGGTCTGCTCTGCTGGTCGGGTCGCCCAAAGGACTAATGATGAATGACGACGACGAGACGGTTAACGACGGCCTATATCAAGCGCGTGGTTCTGCGGCCGCGCTCAGTGACCGGTGGAGGGGATTTCTGCAACTGTCGACGACCAAATGGTGGCGTTGCAATCCCGCTCGTTTGCAGGTTTAATGTTTGAAGGTGTGATCAGGCAAGCCGTTCAGCTAAGGCCTGACCACACCGTAACAACACGCATTTCATGCATCGACAGACTAAATTTGATTTTTCTCAACAGCCACATTCCATTTCATAATTGTGGGTTGTCAAAAGGGAAAGGGGGGAGGAGGATAGATTAATACTAAAATAAATTCTGAGCTTACTTGCTGTACAAAAAAGGCATACATATCTAAAGGCTTACCCAAGACTTGAACACATAACTTCACGGTCTATAGGAAAAGTATTTGTTACCTCGTCGACGAAGGTCAAATCGACCGACAAATGAAAAACGAGCTACAGAGCCTGCGGAAAAATATTTTAGGAATTGTCTTTAGAGCGACAGCAGCAATGTTTATAATGCAGCACATTACACGTGGAACTTGTCCCACTGTATATTAATTACACGCCCACAAAAGAAAGGCCAGACGTTATATGAAATCATTCGTAAAATTGCCTAATTTCCTACCAATTTTGGATAACAGTTACAGCGACCGTGACTTCGTTACAAATAAACCTATTCCTTCCAATCCTGATATAGGATTTACATTTTCCTTTTAGAAGTTAGAGACCCGTCATCAGGAATAATTTCCAGCCAAATGGAATACGAGTGACAAATGTGGTACACCAATCCAAATAGTCTGATTAATTGAGAATATAAAAAAATTATGTTAAACGGTAGGTGGGGGAGGGAGGATATTCCGAAGTTTTCGGAATTATGAGAACCAAGACCAAGCAATTTTTACTAAGCGATTTTACCAAGCGATTTTTACCAAGCGATTAATTTAAGAGCACCACAACTTTTCGGCATATGCAGATGCTAGTACATGATCTTCGGCATGANCACAACTTTTCGGCATATGCAGATGCTAGTACATGATCTTCGGCATGAATAATCAATTGGCACCCAACGGCTTAAGACATTACTCCACAAATCTTGGTGCCAGTGATTTATGAAGTATGGAAATGGTTTGAATGAGTTTTTTTCGTACTGTGAAAAAGAGGATTATTCTTTTCTCCAACACAAAGGCTATCCTGCCATCACCAACCACATTCACTGAGTTCATCGAGTGTTGACAATCAAGTTACCTGCCTAAGTTTCCGGGGGTGTTATGAAAAACTTATAATATGTAGGCGTCTATTTTCATCATCTGGAGATATCGCCTAACAGTGTTAAGGAGCGATTACCTAGCCCTTCATGTCGATATAGGAACCCACGTAAAAGTCGCGTAGGAAGAAACCCTGGGTTCATTTTCAGATTGGAGGCCGTCGAACCACGTACGTGATACTAGTTGTCATTTAGTATACTGAAGGACGTCTTCGTGGAACTACAGGAGAGTGGTTGGGAAAAATCGACAGACACTTCTACCAGATATTTGAGTCATCGATTTTCTATACTGTAATAAATTTTTGACGTAAAAGTCATTAATTATAATTCTGAAACACGCTGCTTAGACATTTGTAATCCAGAAACCCATTATCACTTTTCCGAAGCTATTAACATGTGAGAGTAAAGGAGAAGCGTACTTGCATTTAAGTACTAAGATATTGAATGTACTCAGGAAAACGTAAACCAAGAATCGTAAAAAATAATGTTTTTGATATTTTCACTGTAAAGTACTCGAAACATAATCGTAGGCCTGATCACACAGGAAAAAATTGGCCTTTTATTTTTTTTGTGAAGTTGGTATTGTGTTATGAAATTAGGAACTGTGGCGTTCTGTAAAAGAAAAGGGCGAACGTACTGTTAAAATGATTAAGGTGGAACCTATTTCTTTATTATTGTTTTGTTGACCTTGATCATACACCATCACAGTATTTCAAACCATGAAGTTCTGGTTATGAATTATTTTGTCCATTGTATGTTAGTAATAAAGAAAATTTCTTTGTGATAATTTTAGTCAATAGACTTTGGTATTGTATGCTCGTATGAACACACGCCACTTTTATATATTTTGATAACAAAAATTAAAAAACCACGAGTGCATGGCGGTGAACGTATCATATGCTGGCTTCATATACACTATGTTCATTTTTACGCTAACATTTTCTGTTAATTTTTTTAACTTGTATTTTTGTGTGTGTGATCTAGACAAAAAAAAAAGAGTTTTTCGAAGACATATTATTGTTTTTTTCGTCACATAATACTGGTAGCAGCCACCACTGCAAATTGCATTATCTCTATATGCACATGGTAGTGTAAACACGTACAGCATAATATGGGTGTTTTCACATTCATATACTTTAATAATTTTTTAATTATTTGTATTTGAATTATGTACTATTACGTTTCTGTTTCCAAAGTCTAAAAAAACTAAAATAAAGTCATTAACGCCTATTTTATTTATTTTTTGCATTGTTTTGCATATGTCCCACGGGTTTTTCTGAAGACAGTGTTTTTTTCTAAACTCATATTTGAAATACGAAACATATACTGCCAAAGTTATGACAAAACGTGTTGTAATCTTACACGGTGTAGCTACGGTTCCTTCCAGATAATGAGAGCTGGGGCTTGAATATGATGAGTGTGGATTTTAGTGGATCTACAAATTTAGATATAATATCCAATATTTCTCTCTGGTAGCTGATTGGTGGTATAATATGGTAAAATATATTTCATTTTGGTATTTTTTTTATTCTAACTTCACAAAATATTTTAAAACAAAAATTATATAACCATTTAAAGACAAAAATTACATAGTGCCAATTTTGACTATGTTTACAGGTACGTACATCTGCTGGATCGAGAAGCTCTCGAAAGAAGGTTTTTTGATTACAATGCTTACAAGAGTAAGAGAAACTGTGTTCAAGATGGAAACACTTGACCAGATGAGTGTCCATACCAAGAGATTGGTGAAATAGGAAGAAACTGCTAGTGAAATATTAGAAGGGTTTGGTGAGTTCAAGCCTGTTCTTATATCCTTAAAACATTGTAATTGTTTTCCACATTGTAGAGTTTGACATTTTGGTTTATTGGAGGACCCTCAAATTTTTTTTTNTTAAAACATTGTAATTGTTTTCCACATTGTAGAGTTTGACATTTTGGTTTATTGGAGGACCCTCAAATTTTTTTTTTATGTTAAAATAAATTGCCGACATTTATTATGATCGGCGGTCCAATCGTCAATTTATGGTGGAACGGCTTTCAGTTCTGCTTATGTTTTAAATGTCTAACATTTTTTTCACAGTAAATCATTTGCTATTTTGATTTTTTTTATATTTCATAAATAATACGATCCGTTTTCAGTTATGCAGTTAATAAATGTTCTGGCACTAATGTATTTTTAACAGCATGTTTTCAGATAGCATGGAGAAATTTGTTGCCGCAAGAAATCTTCACTCTTGGGGTTNTAATGTATTTTTAACAGCATGTTTTCAGATAGCATGGAGAAATTTGTTGCCGCAAGAAATCTTCACTCTTGGGGTTATCAGGATAGGTAATGCAGACGCAGTTTACAAATAGTATTGTGATGGGAAAGACATATTATCTTTAGTTACTTAAAGTAAATTAGTGTCATGTAATTTAATAACAATGCTTAAGAAATATTTGTCACAATAAAACACAATCGTTCCATATTGCACAACTAATTGCAATATAAAGATAACAATACAACTGTCTCTATATTTTCATAGCAAACCTTAAAATATGACATTAGTCTTGTAAGATAAAAATTACACGGTAAATATATGATATTGCATATTTCAAATTTTTAAAGAAAAGACTAATTTTGTCCAAATATTTCCTTCTTCCAAACTGTCACATAAGTGTATAAACGTTGTTTGTCTGGGAGCGTAGAAGAAATAGTGTTGAAGTAATCAGGGGATGCGTAGTGGACATTCTCCGTGTTACAGCATTGGACTGCTTTTCTGCCAATAGAACCATCAAAAACTATATGTATAAGTATTCAGGTTAGAACATTCTTTACAGTATGTAGTTAAATACTTTGATATGTTTGTACACTTACTCTAAACTAATTTTAATGCCAATAGATTATATTTAAATTGGTCAAAGTATTTGATTGAAGTAAAAGGGTGGGTTTGTTGAAAATTCAAATTAAAACAAATACGTTCATGACTACTGACCACGTGACTTCGACATTTGTACTGGCCCTTGGGCGAGTCAATGTCGGGCACGTGCGCAGAAGACGATAATTGGTCTACCTCATGTATAGTGTTTTCCTGGGAGCACTCCGAATACTCTCTACGTCATGACTCACCTTCAGGCCGCTGGTTCTACTTCTCGAGTATCGCCGTCGTCTGCCCACACAAGCGTGCAAACACCAAGGGCAGAAACAGACGAGACGGCGCAGGTCGACTTTCAAACTGTCGACTTGAAGCGATGTGCGCCGACGCGCCGCCAACACGGCGTCAGGTGTACACCTACCAACCTGCTCCTCTATTTCTTTGTAGAGCGTCCAAATGCATCCTGATGATGAGTATGTGATGTTGTTGTGATTGTTATATCGAAGACGGGAACGACGAATTAAAAATTAAAAATAGACGCATGTGGATGTGGATGCGAGCGCAGTCGTAAAGGCAGATAATGAAAAAAAATTTAATTTCACAAGAATGTCTCAAGCCTTTTTAAATTAACTATTTACTCCAATAAGAGGAGAATGAGTTACAGAAAACACAGTAATGAGAGAGAGAGTATTCCTCCAGAAGAACGACTTGTTATAACACTCAGGCAAGAAGAATTCATATCAGATAGCACAATGATTTACATTTGTAATTATAATTGTTCTTTCAGCTTATGTAATGTTTATTAGTAAATTTTTAACATAATATTATAACACTAATTAATATCAATGCGATAGGCTACAGTAAATGGAATACATATATGTATGTATATACTGTAGTAAACAATAAAATGCGAAATAATAATGTTAATTAATAATGCATGACAGCATCAGCAATGAATATATTTATCATATACATATTTTTTATCGAAAAAATTAAAAACATATGACGTTGGAAGGATTGCAGCATAAAAAGGACAGAAAAAATTCCTTAAAAAATACCTATAATCGACTCATCGTCCATGCTGAAATGTACAGGTATGAGGCTGCAGATTTAGCGGGTGACGAAACTTGGTTTTGCGGAGTTGGATACTGTGGCGGTGGTGGAGGAAGNGGTATGAGGCTGCAGATTTAGCGGGTGACGAAACTTGGTTTTGCGGAGTTGGATACTGTGGCGGTGGTGGAGGAAGATGTTGCTGCTGGTATGGATTTTGTGTTTAGCTATATTGTATGTTTTGATGATTTGAAGCGGTATGTTGATTAAACCCTTTCCTTGGTTATGGTTGTAATTGGTTGTACTGTTGATGAGGCAGATTTCTTTCAGTTCTATGATGTTGCTGTGGTTGTGAAACAGGCTGAGGAAACGTATTAAAAAAATTCTCCGTGTTTGTTTAGTATTCGCAGAAGAAAGTTTTAGGTGCTCAGGAATTTTTCTCATGGTCAGAAGAAGAGATAACAAAATATGCCGATCATCATCGTTATCCTCAGTGGTTTCTCGTCCGGTGGCGTTTGCTTTTAAAGCAGACATTATTTTCAATTCCACTGGATCTAACTTTTTCCTTTTCACAGTTCTTTTCTATTGCAGTGAAGATGATGGTTCAAGGTTTCGTGGCACATTTAGATTTTCCATCAGCTCAGCGTTATCAGTGGTGGTGACAGCCAGCTCACCTCGCTGTCGATGGGGTTCTCTCTCCCTTGATATATCTAGGGCATTTGTGGTAACGTTTTGCTAAAATATATCCTTCAAAGATCCCATTCTCTGAGCATAAATTTACGGTGCTTTTTTGTTGCTTCCACTGCCTGATTTCAAGTCTTTAATTTTAATTGCTTCCCTCGCATACCTGTCTCGCAAATTTTTCAATATTCTTTGCTCCGCTTCCACTGCGAACAAAACAAGCACGTCTTAAATTATGTCTAGTGCATTCAAAGTAAGTGTACACGATTTGAATCAAACCATGGAAAATTTACCCTATGTATAAATGGTTTAGTTGTTTCCCAAATAGCTCATGCTATGAACATGTCTATGGCTGTTCGCATTACGTTACTTACAAGTGTTCAGGTAAATAATATTCTAACCTCTAATTGTTAATAATAATTAATATTCAATTAATATTTATTACTAGTAAAAACCTGTAATGAAAGTCGTACTTTATGGTTACGCTTGGAAATAATTATTTGTGTTTGTACGTCTGGCGTACAACTATGGCGCGTGGGTTGTTGACGTCCTCTATGCGTGTTATTATTTAAGTTTTGCTTCTTGTTTTGACATGTTATGTGGAGATTTTAGACGTTTGCCGTGTCATTAAGAAGGAGGAGGGGGGGGGCGAAGTTGGTATTTTTATTTCCAATGGTGTCTCGCGGAAGTTGAAACTACCATCGCTAGTATGTTAGGTTTTATTACATGCCTACGTTCCGTGAATGTTAAAATGTAATGTTAGATTGTGAAGCGGGACATGTTGTGGCAAAGCCGTTCAGTTGGTAAAACTGATCGTCTGTACCATGGGAAACAACAGAATAATCGCGCATATATTTGGTTCTTCACCTTTCTCTGCCTATTGTGTTACCACTGTTTCGCAGTTGTTTGCAAGCGTGATGTATTTCAACATGTTTCCTGTCGCTTGCCCGAGGGTAATCCGTTGTGGAACAGTGACCTTAATTGACCGTGGGGTTTCATAGCATTTGCATTGGTTCATTTTACAACATGTACCAGTTATGCAAACGTTTATTCGTACTTAGCAGATAATGGCTTTGACTTGTTTATTAGTTAAAGGTAATGTCATTTGCATCACAAATTTGTAACTTTACCGTAAAACCGCTATAAAAAACCCATTTCCAATGCAGAAAATATAACACGTAGTAAAACACGTCTGGACTATATCATAATAGTACTTAGTACAAAATACTTATTTAAATTGTCTGGACAACTGGAGATAGTAAACAAACAAGTGACACTTGGAAGTTGCATTGCAAGTTATTTGTTTGCAGCGGAGTGATACTTAATCGGTAACCCAAAAAGTAGAACTGTAGCAGGATGTTCGGAAATTGTTTGGCCATACTTTAATGGGTTGTAGAAGACACTTAAGACAAGACATTTTTGTCAAGGAACATGTGCCTGAAAACGTCCCCCTGCGACATTACAGGCGCGAAAAGAATTGCGTAAATTTTAATTTCGCGCGCTGATCGGCGCAGTTGATCGGTTGGGTGGGCTGTTCGCCGGAACGTTGGCCAGCGGGAGGTGGGGCAGGTAGGGTAGTGATAGCATTCCACTGCATGGTAGAGACTGGTTTCTGCACGAGTGTGAAAGCTTACAGATGTGCCAAATAACAACGAACGCGTAGTCACCGTCACATCATGTCAAGTTTAATGTTTACGTTGCAACACACATGACTCAGCTTCATAAGATAGATGTTGAAGATGACGCCCAGCGACCTNCAAAATACTTATTTAAATTGTTTGGACAACTGTAGATAGTAAACAAACAAGTGACACTTGGAAGTTGCATTGCAAGTTATTTGTTTGCAGCGGAGTGATACGTAATCGGTAACCCAAAAAGTAGAACTGTAGCAGGATGTTCGGAAATTGTTTGGCCATACTTAAATGGGTTGTAGAAGACACTTAAGACAAGACATTTTTGTCAAGGAACATGTGCCTGCAAACGTCCCCCTGCGACATTACAGGCGCGAAAAGAATTGCGCAAATTTTAATTTCGCGCGCTGATCGGCGCAGTTTATCGGTTGGGTGGGCTGTTCGCCGGAACGTTGGCCAGCGGGAGGTGGGGCAGGTAGGGTAGTGATAGCATTCCACTGCATGGTAGAGACTGGTTTCTGCACGAGTGTGAAAGCTTACAGATGTGCCAAATAACAACGAACGCGTAGTCACCGTCACATCATGTCAAGTTTAATGTTTACGTTGCAACACACATGACTCAGCTTCATAAGATAGATGTTGAAGATGACGCCCAGCGACCTCGGCGCAGGCTTGACACCGACGCGCCATGTTTTTTTTCCGGACCCTGTCAAACATTCCCGGTGTGTTCGACACCGGTTCACAGGCTGTCGTTATTACTCTGCGTAATTATTCTGCTGTCTCCACAGGTGTGACATGAACAAGGCTTTTTACGCGGCCCCTCCATCCTCCCCCTACGCCGGCCGTGCCCATGCCGCTATGGCCGAACACTGAAGTCATGGGGCTTTGCTGGTCCGCGAGCGATATTCAAATCAGTACGCTTATTTTCACGTCTGTAATGTCAAAGGGGAATGTTAGCACATATCCGTTGACAAAAACGTCTTGTCTTAAGTGTCCCCTACGACCCATTCAAGTTTGGCCAAACAATTCTCGAACATCGTATTTATATAAACAAATGTATATATATACATACATATATGTATATGTCTATGTATGTAATATTTACATATTTATATGTAAATTTTCAGGTACTTATCCAATGGTTGCACGTTTGCAGAACTGCGTTATGAATTTCTTGTGGTAAAATCTACATCTAGTATAATAGTGAAGGAGGTGGATATGTATTGTTGCCATAGCCATTCCTTAATTTACAAAAGAAAGATGGTTACAAATTGCTGCATTTTTTGAACAGTTCACCAAATTTCCACACTGCATTGTGGCCATAGACGGCAAACATATCTGAATGATACAACCGTCAAATAGTGGTTCATTGTTTCACAGCAACAACGTTATATTTTCCTAATTGTTTTGTTATCCGTGTGTGATCAAAACTACCAGTTTACCTACATTGGCATTGGAGCACATGGGAAGTGCAGTGATTCTGGTACATTTAATAACTTCTCACTGTGTGATAAGTTGCAGAAGGGTTTGCAGAATATTCCACAAGCAACATCCCTGGAAGATCCCACCGTTAAGTACCCTTATGTAATTGTCGACGATGAGGCCTTTGCTTTATCCGAACATGCACTAAGACCGTATAGTGATAAGCATTTGACCCACAAGAATATCGAGGGCCCGAAGATACATCAAGTGTTCTTTTGGTGTGTTAGTCAATACGTAGAGAATATTTCACATGCCTCTCAATATAGACGTTACTCTGGCTGAGGACATTGTAAAAGCTACTTGTGTCCTACACAACTTTGTGAAGCAACTTNTGCCCTTATGTAATTGTCGGCGATGAGGCCTTTGCTTTATCCGAACATGCACTAAGACCGTATAGTGATAAGCATTTGACCCACAAGAATATCGAGGGCCCGAAGATACATCAAGTGTTATTTTGGTGTGTTAGTCAATACGTGGAGAATATTTCACATGCCTCTCAATATAGACGTTACTCTGGCTGAGGACATTGTAAAAGCTACTTGTGTCCTACACAACTTTGTGAAGCAACGTGATGGATTTCTTGATGACACCAATATCATTACATATCCATTTAGAGATATTGATGATGACAGAGCGAGCAGAAGCAACAGAAAGGGTCTCACTGCGTTTGCAAATAACAGAGGTATGGAACCGATCAGAGTCACACGATGCGGTCGGCANCGTGATGGATTTCTTGATGACACCAATATCATTACATATCCATTTAGAGATATTTATGATGACAGAGCGAGCAGAAGCAACAGAAAGGGTCTCACTGCGTTTGCAAATAACAGAGGTATGGAACCAATCAGAGTCACACGATGCGGTCGGCAGCTAGATCGGTTACTGCTGCTACAAGGGCAGGTTATCAAGATTTAAGTGAGTTTGAACGTGGTGTTATAGTCGGCGCACGAGAGATGAGACATAGCATCTCCGAGGTAGCGATAACATTTGGATGTTCGCGTACGACAATTTTACGAGTGTACCGTGAATATCAGGAATCCGGTAAAACATCACATCTTCGACATCACTGCGGCCGGAAAAAGATCTTGAAAGAACGGGACAAACGACTGACGAGAATCATTAAACGTGACAGACGTGCAACCCTTTCTCAAATTGGCGCAGNGATAGATGGGACATAGCATCGCCGAGGTAGCGATAACATTTGGATGTTCGCGTACGACAATTTTACGAGTGTACCGTGAATATCAGGAATCCGGTAAAACATCACATCTTCGACATCGCTGCGGCCGGAAAAAGATC